>WOXC01005326.1:0-41245 GCA_011680675.1 Gymnobelideus leadbeateri
CATTCAGTGGAATAGAGAACTTTCAAGCATTCTTGAGGAAAAAACCAGAGTTGAATAGAAAATTTGACATCCAGACACAAGAAGTAAGAGATGCCTGAGAAGGTAATCAGGGAAAAGAAATCAAAAGGAACTTATCAAAGTTGAACTATTTACATTCCTATATGGAAAAGCAATAACTGTGACTGATGATATCTTTCTCACTATGAAAATAATGGGAGAAGGGGGTGTGGTCATATGAATACATATGTGAATGTGTGTGTATATGGTTATATATGTTATATATGGATAGAGGGCATAGGTTGAATTTATTGGGAAGGGAGAATACTCAAGGGATGAAATTATGAGGTGAGAGAGGAAAGTGGCAAGAGGAGATGGGGAGAGACAGGGTAGGGTAAACTATCCCATGTAGAAGAAGCAAGGGGAAGTGGTTGCAAAGGAGGGAGAGAATAAGGAAGGCTAAAAAGACAAAACCACATTCCCATTGAATTTGGTTCAGGGAGAAAATGACATACATACTAAATGGGATATCTCAACCTGCAGCAGGATAGGGGGAAGGGGGATGAGAGGAGGGATGATGGATGGGAGGGCATCCTTGAGGGGAGGGGAGGTTGGAAGTACCCACTATAGAAGAGGGACAGGATTATGTAGGGAATGGACCAAGTGGGGGGTGGGATGAGTGGGAGGGAATTATAAGCAGCCTTGTACAATATATCTACTATGAAAATGTTTTGCATAGCTAGACATGTACAACATATACTGACTTGCTTATCTCCCAAGAAGGAATGGGTGACAAGGGAGGAAGGAAATGGATCTGAAATTTGAGGTCGTTAACATTAAATGTTTCAAATATATATAAATATTATTAGTAATACTCTTTCGCTTGTAATAGGGAGATAAGATGTGCAGGCATTGGGACACAAAGATTCACCTTCCTCTAATGGAAAAGTCAATGGGGGTATGGGAAAAGGTATGGGAGAGAGCAGATTGGAGGAAGTGATATCTTGTGGGACTACTATTCTGGGAGGTTGGGTAGGGGAATAATGGGGGGGAAATGATTGTAACTCAAAATCTGGCGGAAATGAATGATGTAAAACAGAAGTTAATAAAGCATTTGTTTAAAAAAAAAAAGAGAGATAATGGTCTTTGCCTGCAAACCAGTCGGGAAGATTAGAGAAAGATAAAAGAAAAGATAAATCCCCCACTTAACTTTAGCTCACAACTGCCCAGCAGATGAGAGGGATGTAATCTGTCCATCCTCTGCATCAGTGGTGTCAAATTCAAATCAAAATAGGGCCACTGAACAGGACATAAGGATCCTTGCAAGCCACATATTGACTTAGAAAACCACATATTAACATTTCCTATATTCTATTGAATTTTCACTTCATTTGTTAACTATTTTCCAAGTACATTTCAATCTGGTTCTGGTCTACTCTCAGAAGTGTTGCAGACTGCATGCCCACAGGCCTGTGCTCTGGATGTGAAGCATGATCCCAAGCCAGGCAAGTCAAACTTCCTCCTGGGATGCCATACTCCTACACCTTGTACTTCTTGGATTTCCCTGTTCCTGGTGTGGCTGTAGTTGTATGGTTCACACACTCCTCCTTGGTCCCTGTCTGTTTTTCCCTTCTCAGACAATTGTGGGCATGCTTCTCTGTGAAAGAGCACTGACTTTTAGCATCATTCCCCACCCCCAAATGCAACCCCACCTTTTCCACTTATAAGATGCATGACCTCTGGCATGTCCTTCCAGCTTTCTGACTCTCTGTTTCCTCTTCTGTAAAATAAGGTTAGGTGCCTCACTTTTATAAGTGCTAGGACACCAACTCTGCTTCAGTCTATATGACTTTGGGCAAATCACTTAAATCTATTCGGGACACTTTAACTGCATCTAGCAAACAAGGGGTTGGACTGACGATAGTTCTTACTTACATAGCTCTTTAATGTTTGCACATTGCTTTCCTATGCCATCTCACCTGATCCTCCAAACAACCCTGGGAACTATAAATTCCCATTTTTAGCCACTTTACTATGGTCACACAGATAATTAAGTGTCTGAAGCAGGATTCAAACCTGTATCTTCCTGACTCTGAGTTCAACCTTCTAACCCTCAACTAAACAATCGCTAAGGTGTCTTCTGGTTCTAAATCTTTGTTTCAGTGATGCTGTGAATGGACCTTCTCAGTGCAAGCTTGTTTTCTAAGTTGCCTTGTTGCATAGATGGGAACTTGGTCAAATAACTCCAGTATCCCTGTTATCCCTATCCCCGCTTAAAGGGCAGTAGGTCCTTGGAACTTTTGCTAGAAGGCAGTGAGCGCTGTACTAAATGTGCTAAATACAGGGACAGTGAGTGCTGTGAGATTCCAGAGGACAGAGAGGTCAGGCGGAACTGGAGTAGTTAGCAAAGACTTCAAAGGGGATTTGAGCCAGGCCAGTCACTGCTGCCAACCTGTGTTTGCCTGGTTGACTCAGCAGTATGAGTTTGCCCCACCTGGATCTTGTTCGATGGATTTCTTGCCATCTCTGCAGCCCATCACGGTCATTTTTAATTCTAATCCTATTCTCCAAGGTGCCTCTTCCAACCTCAGTTTGGTGTCATCTATGAAATTAATGAGCGTGGTTTCTATTCCATCATGTAGTTTGCTGTGGAAAACATTAAATAACCCAGAGCTTCAGATTTTGAATTACTCCAAATGGTCTTTCACAACAGCCTTCAAGTGTTTCCTGTTTTGAAAGAAAGAAAATAGGAGGCTAGGCTCCTCCTCCCCACATCCAGCTCTATTTCCTCCCCCTCTCCCAGCCCTTTCCACCATGGGCATGGTCTTCCTAAGAGGAACAGGACAAAGGGCCTTGTGTTACTGAAGCTGAATAAATGCCCCCTGTATCTATTTGCTACTGGTTATTTCCACTCCCACCCACTGAGTGATAGAAGACTGGTTGGAAACTTTCCTTGATGGTGAGATACCCAAATCACCATGCTCAGTCCTATTTTTAAAGTGCCAGTGCTCTACTACAAGGTGAGGGATCTTGGGATACAAACTAAGATAGACAGACAGATGGAAGGAAGGAAGCAAGCATTTATTAAGCACTTTCTAGGCACCTTAAAATTATCTCATTTGATAGATGATCAACAAATAGATATAGATGGATAGATTATAACAGATATAGATATAGAGAAGGATAGATGATAATAGACAGATACAGATCGATATTTTCCAACATTATTATTTCCAATGTTATTCTCTAACTGCAGGTATGCATCACTGTGACAGAGGAAAACTGTCCAACTCAACATGCAAATCTGGCTTCACTCTGCTTTATTCTCAGACCAGCTTTCAGACTCTGACCCATGAGAAAAGCACATTTCCAAGAGAATCCCAAAGTCCAGATGAGAGTTGTTTTCCACACAGCTCTCTGACACCTCAGTCTAGAGCTCAGTCTAGAGTCTCTCTGTATTCCCTGAATGTCATGTTCCAGATTCACTACAAAGCAGCTCTTCTAAGTCAGCTGTCATATCCTGATATTCCATTCCAGACCTTGACCTTCATTGACCAAAAATTCATTTAACCTTCATCTTGTCCTGTTCCCAGAAATCTCCTTACTTTCATGTATTTCTGCCCCTTGCCTAACCAGGACCAGCTTTTCTTCCTCCATGAAAGAACCATGGTGTCCTAGACTGAGAGTCAGAATACCTGGGTTGGAAACCTGTATGAAATTGGAGAAGTCACTTCCATTCTCTGGGCCTTAATTTCCTCATCTGGTTGATCATCATACCATAGTTATCCATAATCTAAGCCTAGGCTGAGAGAGAAGAGAAGCAGCAAGGAAACCAATGAACTTCAAGTCAGACAAGCTGGATTCAATACCCAGCACTGACCTTTTGCTGCCTGTGTGACCTGGGGAAAGTCACAACCTCTGTGGACTTCAGTTTCCTTATCTATGAAATGAGGACATTGCACTGGTTGGTTTCTAAGGTCCCTTCCAGTTCTAAATCTATTTTCCTAACCTCATCCCCTTCCCTCAAATAATTGGCTTCCAGTTTTCCCAATATTCCACTTCCTTGGGTAGAACACAGTAGACAGGAAAAAAAAACCCAACCAACAGCTTCAGAGCAAAAAGTCCTGTCTCAAAGACTATAAACCCAAGCAGTAAAGACATCTCACAATATGTAACAAGGAATTTTCTGGACCTTCTTGCAATATGAATATAACTTTATTCATTCTCCCCCTCCTCCCTTCTCTCTCTCTCTCTCTCTCTCTCTCTCTCTCTCTCTCTCTCTCTCTCTCTCTCTCTCTCTCTCTCTCTCTCCCCCATCCTCCTGTCTTTGTCTCTGCCTTTCTCTGTGTCTCTGTCTATGTCTCTGTGTCTGTCTGTCTGTCTCCCCCCACTACCTCTCTGCCTGTCACTGTTTCTCTTTCTCTCTCAGCGCCTCCCCTCTATCACCATACCACCTCACACAGTCCTTCAGTTACACCTCTGTTATCATGTATGGATTTATACTGTGGCTATTTGTGTTTCTGTCACATCCCCCTAGAGAAAGTAAGCTCCATGAGGGCACCAATCAATTTCACATCTAAATTCTACATCTCCCCTAGCATCTAGCCCTTTACACAATAGGTACTTAATAAATGTTTGTTGAATTGAATTGAATTTGTTGAATTTAGCTCTTACCCTCACTTTGCCAATGACCATTAGCAAGTGTACAAAGACAAGAAAGACTGCAGCCAAGTGCCATGTTGCCATGGTAGCCCCATCCATAGCAAATGTCCAATGTAGACCAGGGGCTGAGAGCCTAACACAGCAGCCAGCTGAAAGGATCTGACCAGTCCTCCATTCCATGCCCAGGGCAGACGGAGGGCAATGGGCCAGGCATGCCGAATTCAGCTAAGTCCTTGGCTTTTATTTAACTGATCCATTTTACATCCATCCTCATGGGCAATGGACTGTGCCCTAGATTTATAAAATAAAAATAAAAGAAGGAAGTGGGAGAACAGTCAATGACCTGACACATTCCTCCATTTCCCCGTTTTCTGCATTTAAACATCCTGCCAAAATTAATATCTTTATTCTTAAAACCTTCAATTCACATAGGGCAAGTACTATCTGCCTGAGCTGTACAGAGTGTGCACTTCAGTCTTTATATTACCCAGAGGAACAAGCTGCTATTATGAAATCATTAAATTAATAACTTGGTAATATAGGCAGATATATAAAACAATCTGTTCATAGAACAAAAGAAATGACTACATTCCAAACATTCATAATTTAATTTAACATCGAATTAAAGTAGCATACATAACTTTAGCCTCAAAATGTCAATAGAATTATGTAAATACACCACCAGGCCCCATACTCTGTTCCTGTGTATGTGTACACGCGTGCGTTTGTGTGTATGTATGTATGTGTGTGCAATTGTAGCTGCAAGGGAGAGAGAGAGGGAGGATATGGGAATGACATTTTCCTTCTGCCAGCCTCTCTCTTCTTCACAACCAAGAAACAATTGACAGAAACAGATTAGGTGCCCAGCTTTTAATTAAGAATTTATTAAACATTCAAAGTGCTGTGGAGAAAAATAGCAAGCAAGTGTCCCATTTACTACTGAGGTTGGCTTATGGAGTAAACATAGAGAACCACACAGGAGGCATCAAAAGCAAACGGAACCCCAGTGAAGGTGCAGGACTGATCACGAAGCTCCTTTCTCTCCTGAGATGGGCACATGTCTTCGAAGCCATTAGCCCCTCCCTCATTGCCACTCCCAAGTTCTTAGGCCTTCAGACAAAAGGATTCCCTGAGGATGTAACAAATGATGGAGAACTATCTCACCATCATGATAGCCAGTACTGGACTCTGATCATCCTTTGCACAAGGATGGGAATGGGAGGAAGGGATGAGATCCAGCGCATGTGCTCTGGCCTACTTTAGACCAACTGCTCCAATGCCACCTGTGAATTCAAAACTAGCTTGTGAGCAGCTGCCAGTGCCATCAATGGCTCAAAGTATGACCTCGCCAAGTCATGGTTGTTTCTACAGCAAGAAATGGGAAGAGAGGGGCAGTCAGGTAGCCCAGTGAATAAAGCACTGGCCCTGGAGTCAGAAGGACCTAAGTTCAAATCCAGCCTCAGACACAACACACAAAAAAAGAAATAGCCGTGTGACCTTGGACAAGTCATTTAATCCCAATTACCCTGCCTTCCCCTTCCAAAAAAAAAAAAGAAAAGGAGTGGGAAGAGGGAGGAGAGAGGGAGAATAAGAATATAGTCTTTACTCTATACCAGGCACTGTGCTAAATGCTTTTTACAAATATTATCTCATTGGACTTTCACAACAACCCCAGGAGGGAGATACTATTATTATCCCTCTTTAGCAGATGAGGAAACTGAGTCAGACAGAGGTTAAGTGACTTGCCCAGGTTCACACAACTGGTAAATGTCTGAGTCCTGATTTGAACTCAGGTCTTCCTAACTCCAGGCCCATAAATCTTGTCTACTGCACCATGAGTTTCCCCTAAAAGAACAAGGCAGACCGCATCAATTCAAGGCCTTTTGCCTCTAGGACAGGAGCTCTAAACCTGGCTTTCATAGACCCTCATTTCAGAGAGTCCATAATTTGAATGGGAAAAAAATTACATTTTTATTTTCACTATCCTTTATCTGAAATTTTGCATTTTCTTTGATTATTTAAAAACATGACTCTGAGAAGGGGTTCATAAGACTGCCATACACATACACATTAAGAAACCCTGCTCTAGAGCATGCACCTGTTCCTATTGTCCTGATAGCAGGAATAGATTGAATTTCCCCATCCTGTGACCAGGTAACCCCACCCCACTCCCCTACCCCACCACACACACATACACTCACCCCTACAACTTGGCCTTTGGAACCACTCTGCCCAGGTTTGGTCTCCACTTCCATAACCAGAGATAGAACTCCAGGACATACAGGTTTGAGGGTGGAGGATTGACAACTTCCCCACCCACTCTGATCAGTCACCAAAGGTCAGATATCTCTTTGAATCTATTAAAAGCAAACTAGGAATGAATAACTTCTTAATCAATTTGAAAGCGTGATGGGGGCTTTGGACCACTGGATAAAGCAGGTGAATCCAAACATGAAACATTCTGTGATTGGTTGAAGAAGATTTAAGTTTTGCCTCATTGGTTACATATTTTAAAAAGCATGCTAGTTCAGGACCTGTGGGGTGGGCAAGAGAGAACTCCAAATCCAGGGGCTGAGAATTCCAGGATCCTGGAAGGAAATCAATCACTCTTGTAGGGACAGAGAGTGCTTCCCTACTTCTTTTCTCCCCTCCCCACTGAACATATTACCAGAGGTATTGCATATGTGTGTATGTATATAAAAATATGCATGTATGTATACAATATATATATAAAAATCTAAATATATGTGCATATAATAAATATGTTTATGTGTATATGTAAACTACATGTTTATATATGTAGATGCATATAAAATAGATGCATGTATATGGATATATAAAAATATAAATATATTGCAAATATGTTAAAGATGTTTATGTGCATATGCATATGTAAACTATGTATTATATACACATAAAATATATCTGTGTGCATATATTAAATATGTTTGTGTATGTATACACAAAATATGTGTATGTGTACATATACATATAAATATATGTGGATATATAAATATGTGGATATATTAAAGATGTTTATGTGTGTATGTATATGTAAACTATGTATGTATACACATACAAAATATATGTATCTATATAGTTAATATGTTTGTATGTGTATGTATACACAAAATATGTGTATTTATATTTATTTATTTATTTGTTAATTTATTTATATACATATAAATGTATGTATACAAATATGTGTATATATTAAATGTTTGTGTGTATGTGTGTAATATATGCATGTATATACATATACAAAAATATATATGTATGCATATATACAAAATATTTGTGTATGTATATATGTATGCATGTGTATATGAGTATCTAAAATATGTATGTATATATAAAATATATGTACATGAATATATATGTAAATATAATAAATATAAATATGTATGCATGCGTGTGTTTATATAAATGTATATGTACTGTGTGTGTCCCTCTACTCCCAGTTGGGTACATTTTTCTCTCTAATCCAATTCCTCCAGTATGTCGGTGTGAGACTCAAGCCCATGAAGAGGCACTTGGGGCTTGGAGACCAGAGAAGGTGTTCAGGCAGGCCTGAGGAACAGACCCTGGGTTGGAGTTATCACCATTACCAGAAGTATTTACCACCTACTTTGACAGGCACTGTGCTGACTGCTAGGAATCCAAAGGTAAAAGGGAAGCAGTCCCTCCTTTCCACAAGCGGACATCCTCACGGGGTACATAAGATATGCCCACATAAGTGTGTGCATGATATATACAAAATGAGCACCAAGCAGTTTGGGGAAAGAGGGCGCTGGCAGCTGGGGGAATCAGCAGAGGCTTCATGTGGAGCCTGGCACTTGAGTCTTGGAGAAAACCAGAGCCTCCAAAAGGCAGAAGTAAAGAAGTAGTTAGTGCAATGCAGGCTGAGGGAATAGCCGGTACAAAGGATGAGACAGGGAAGGTGCGATGCATGTGCAAAACAGAAAACAGAGCCTGGAAGCAGAAGTGTAGAGGGTAAGGATGGGAGTTAGGCACAAGAACACTGGGAAGATAGAAAGGGGCCAAATTGTTGTTGTTCTTCAGTCTTGTCTTTGTGATCCCATCTGAGGTTTTCTTGGCAGATACTGGAGCAGTTTGCAATTTCCTTCTCCAGCTCACTTTACAGATGAGGAAATGGAGGCAAAGTGTCAAATGACTTGCCCAGGGTTATGCAGCTAATAGGTATCTGAGGTCAGATTTGAACTCAGGAATATGAGTCTTTGTGACTTCAGGCCCATTACTCTACCCACTGCACCTCCTAGATGCCTAAAGTAGTATGCCCAGGCAACAGAGACCATTAAGAATCCAACTGAGGGTCGGCTAGGTGGCGCAGTGAGTAGAGCATCAGCCCTGGAGTCAGAAGGACCTGAGTTCAGAACCAGCCTCAAACACTTAACGCACACACAAATAAAAACCTAGCCATGTGACCTTGGGCAAGTTGCTTAACCCCAATTGCCCTCCAAAAGGCAAAAAAAAAAAAAAAAAAGAATCCAACTGAGTTCAAAATCTAGCTCTCCCACTGGCTCATTGCACATTGTAAAGAGGTTGTTGTTGTTGTTTGTCCTTCAATGACATCAGGAGGGTTAGGTCTTGACTTGCAAGTGAATTGGATTTAGGTGAGACAGGGCTGTGCAAAGTCATCAGCCTCACTATTTCCTCCAGAGTCATGAAGTTCGGTAGCAAGACATAGGTCAAGAGATCAGAAAGAGAAGCTTGAATTTTATCTTAGAGGCAATAGGGAACCACTGGAATTTATTAAGTAGAGGGGAGAGGATGACATGGTCAGACTTGTCAGACTTGGGGCAATTAGTCTGGTGTCTATGTGAAGAATGGTTTGGAAAAGGGGAGAGGCTTGAGGCAGGGGAAGGAAATAGAAGTTATTTCAGAAGTATAACTAAGAGGAGATAAGAGGCTGGACTAGAATGATAACTACAGGGAGAGAAGAGGGAGGAACATTTGTGAGAAATGTTGTGGAAAGAGAAATAAGATTTGGCAACCGATTAGATTTGTGGGGTGAGAAAAGAGAGAGGTTGAAGATGATACCAAACCTGCAAGCCTGAGGAATTGGAAGAGAGCAGCCAAGGAGCAGGTCAGAAACTGACCAAAGGCAGCCAGAGGGATAGATACCTCAGGATATCCCTGCTCTGTCCTCTTATAAGACTGTTCTGCTGGCCCTTGAGAGCTCATTGGAACTTAACATGTTCTGTCTCTGACCACTGGCTTTTACAGCCTCTCTCCTCTCTCCTTCCTGACTGCTGGCCAGAATGCTAAAGCTCATTTGTAACCTCCTGCCTAAATCCCTCAGCCTTGGCTTCCAGCCCAGCATCTTTGATCAAACTCTGTTCATTGCACAGTCTGGAACCCAATCTGTTCACAAGAAATGAGGGGATATGAGACTGTTCATTTTTCATCATTCCCACCAATCTAGATGACCTCTTGCTCCATTCATCCACATAATCCACATGAAAATGGATCATGAAGTCCCTTTTGTCAAAGGATTGGCCATACCTCAGTCTAGTTCACCTGTCATCTACATGGATAGACTACGTGTCAAATTCACAAAACCCAATGCCGAAACTCAGACTGTCCACAGTTTCTGATTCCCTTTAGCACTGGCCATTAGACTCCCAACCTTTTTTGCCAACTCAACTTCCTGTCTTCTGAGTGTGTGCATAACAAAAATGGACATTTATGAGGTGAATTACAGTTTACAAAGCACAGAAGAATTTATGCAACATTATCTCATTAAATCTTCACAACCACTCTATGAGGTAAGTACTTTGCTTACAGGTATTATTATCCCTGAGGCTCAGGGATTGAAATAAAGGTTCTTCAGAATCCAACTACCTGTCTCATAGCAAATATCATTCTATGAGGGTGCTCATACAATATCTGGTGGTACAACCTTTGTGTCTGAAGCTATTCAAATAAATCTGGTGAAAGCAGCATGCCCCAGCAAATAAACACCATTAAGAACTGAATTGGGTTCAAAACCCAGCCCTTCTATTGGCTCACCGCATGTTCTTATTGTAATAGCAACCACATTGGCATACACAGAACAGCTGCTAGCACAGGTTCTTAGATCTGCTTTACTAAAAAAGATACTGTCCAAGGGGTCAACAATCTTTTTAATTATATTCATTAGTTCAGGGGAAAAGTCAGCACCCTGAACTTCAGAGTAAATCCAAACAAAGAAAATAGAGAAAACATAAACAGAGAAATAAAGTCCAACAGACAGGGCTTCTAACTGAGAAATTAGCACAGATCAACAGACAGATCTGACCAGGGCAATATATATGTAGTTACCAGAGAGAGAACACCAAGATCTGGGTTTTTCAAAGCCTGGGGTGCTCCTTAACAGCTACCCAGAGAGTCTCATCTGATGAAATCACAAGAACACTCTTCCAATGAGCCAACCCCAAAGCAAAATGCTAACCTCGAGGTATATCTACCCTTTTTAGGGCATCTCAACCCTTGTGACTCTGGCTAATTAGAAATTAACAAAGGGTGTGAAAGCCTTCTGACAGGCAAGCCTCCCCTAAACAAGTTTCCCTTTAAGGCCAATTAATGGGTCAAGATCTTAAATCCTATTAACATTATACCTATCTGAATCACTTAATCTCTCTCTGCCTCCATTTTTGTGCTGGTCTTAGAGTCAGGAAGACCTGGGTTCATCATTCCTGAGATACTTTCTAGCTATGTGACCTTGGATAATTTCCTCATCTGTAAAATGGGGTAATAGCACCTAACTCAGAGGGTTATTATAAGTAACAAACAAGATGATATGTGTAAATGCCTTGCAAACGTTGTTCATTCTTTATTTTCAAAGAAGATTAATGATATCACAAGGTGATGTCTTGAGAGTGAATTGGATTTAATAGTAAGGCAGAGTTACACAAAGTCATAAGCCTCATTCTCTTTTCCACAGTCATTAAAGTCCAGTGGCAAGACTAGAGTCAGGACAAGTGGTGATGTCTTGGGATGTAATGGATCACCTTGGTGTCTTCCACGTCTGACCAAGCTCTAAGTTCTCCCCAGCACCTGCTTTAGCTGCATTCATGAGCCCTTGGAACAAATTGTTCTCATTTTCCTATTCTGCCAGGGGGAAGTCTTCATGTGCTTGGGGTAGAAATCCCCCTAACTCACTGACAAGTTTGAAGCCTGTCTGTTACCCTCAACCTGTTTTAGCCTATCTGCCAAGATGGTTTTACTAGGTGTGGCCTCTGCGCATGCTACAGCTTCTTGGAGTCACAGGTGAGAATTGGGTGAAAGGTGGACACCAAAAGTGGTGGAGCAGCCCTGAAGAGGGCTAGCAGCCCTCACACCAGAGGTGCTAATCCTCCCTGAGCACCCCACACCTTATGTTTATAGCAAACATAAAAGTACTTTATAAATGCTAGCCATTATTATTATATATCCCCCTAAAAAGAAAATTCTCATGACCTAAATCACCAGAAATACGTGGACTCCCAAATAATGCTTAAAGTGTTTAGAGTCCCGTCAAAGCAAGGAGTAACAAAAACTTTCATCGTTATTGCTGACCAATAACATGCATCAATACCTTTTTCTTCATCCTCACCAAATACAGCAACAACCACACCAATGACTGGCTGCTTAAGCACAGCACAGTGATTGGTGTGGGGTAGGAAAGTTGGTATTAGGCATAGCCTTGTCTTTTAAGGCTAGTTGTGAAGATGGTACATATTCATATTCATAAAAAAAAACACTAAGTACACAAGGTCAGGGATGCCAAGGGTCAAATGAGAGGAGCAGATTGTACAGGCTTCTCTGGTTTGGAGGGGGAACCATTGACCATGGGTTCAGGTAGTCAGAGAAGGCTCAATAAGGCAAGTGATATTTGAATTGAGTCTAGAAGGAAAGGTCAGGCTTAAGTAAGAAGAGAGAGAGGAAAGCTGACATTCCAGTCCAGGATCTAGCTATCCCAAAATACTTAGAGCTTCTTTATTTGTACCCACTAAAGATGAGAAGGAGTGAGTAGGAGCAAAGTAGAAAAGAAATGTTGAACATGAAATCTTGAAGACCTGTGTTCAAATCCCACCTCTAATATCTATTGGCCGTGCAACCATGGGCAAGTCACTTAACTTTTCTAAACCTCAGTTTCCCAATTTGCAAGAGGAAGATGAAAAATGCCTCTCTAGTGTCTACCTCACAGGGCTGTTATGAGACTCAGACAAGGTAAGGTAAGGACTTTGCACACTTCAAAGTTTAATACAAACATCTGTTATTGTTAAACAATAGAATACAATTTATGCTTCCTGAGAGCAAGGGTTTTTTAGGTTTTTTTGTCTTGGTATCCTCAATGCCTGGCACAGTGCTTTATACTTAATGGGTATTTAATAATAGTATATGGAGTTGTGCAGAGACTGCTCGGTGACTCAGTACGTAGAGTACCAGGCCTGGAGTTCAAATCTGGCCTCAGACATTTACTAGTTATGTGACCTTGGACAAGTCACTTAACCTCTGTTTGCTTTAATTCACTGGAGAAGCAAACCTCTCCAGTATCTTTCCCAAGAAAAGACCGTAAGATAGTATTCACATGCTATGGTCCATGGGGTCACAAAGAGTCGGACACGACTGAACAACATATGGAGCTGTATATAACATCATGGGATGTTATGGTGCCATAAAAATGACAAATAGGAAGAATATAGAGACCCATGCAAATAGCTATGTGAAGTACTAGAAAGCAAAGTCAAGAGAATGAGTACAACACACACATCAGCTGCAATGACATTAAAAACAAAGGCAATAGAACTTTATAAGTGTACAGATGGATTCAGAAGGGAACATGGAGCAAATGTATTAGCATGGTTTTCATTTCATTACAATTTTATTATGCTAATTTAAAATCAAACATAAACAGTTGACGTTTGGGAACTTTATTTCATTTTGAGATTGACTTCATATTTTATTATTTTTATTAGTATTTGTTCAGGGCATTGAATTTATAATAATTTTTTAAAAGGTACCAAGTCAAAAGCAGGCAAGGTATTTTTAGAGAACATGAGTAAACCAGTTTGGCTGGTTGATGTAAGTGATATAGTGGGAGGCAAAAACCAGACTAAGGAGTAGTAATTATCCTCTGGGAAATAAGGAGCCATCCAAGGTTTTTGGGCAAGAGGATGATGTATACAAAATGGTGTTTGAATAAGATTAATTTGGCAGAGGAGGAGAGTAGTATTCAGAGAGATTAAGAGGGTTTTACAGTAGTCCCAGGCAGTTAGGTGGGCTTGCAATTAGGAAGACTCATCTTTTTGAGTTCAAATCCAGCCTCAGACACTTACTAACTCTGTGGGCAAGTGACTTAATTCTGTCTGTGTCAGTTGATGCAAACATCTGTAAAATGAACTGGAAAAGTAAATGGTAGACTGCTATAGTAGCTCTGCCAAGAAAACCCCACAAGGGGTCATAATGAGTCTGATTTGAATGAACAACAAAGCAAGAGGTAAGGAAGATACTGGTCTGGAGTGGTAGCAATGGAGGAGGAAAAAAGAGGAGAGGAGAGGAGAGGAGAGGAGAGGAGAGGAGAGGAGAGGAGAGGAGAGGAGAGGAGAGGAGAGGAGAGGAGAGGAGAGGAGAGGAGAGGAGAGGAGAGGAGGGGACAGGACATGAGAGGACAGGAGCCATGTACATATCAAGGGAATTCAGAATGCTTCTTCCAGAAGTTAGTACCTGGCACTTTCCACAAGGGTGCCTCAATGTTAGATAATCTGAAGGTACACAAAGCAAAACTCTGTTACACTAATAAAAGTAATGCAGATAGATAGATAGATAGATAGATAGATAGATAGATAGATAGATAGATAGATGATGGATGGAGATGGACAGACAGACAGATAGATGTGTATATATCTATCTATATTTGTATCTATATATGTCTACATATATATATATATATATATCAAAGCCACTTGGTTTTAAATAGATAAATAGCAGGAGATGACTTATTACAAGAATCAGGACACACAAGATATGTGAAGACTATTTGATTATGTCCATGTAGCTCACACCCAGTATGGAACCTCTCTCTGACAATGAAAACCCTCCATGACTTAGGCAAGCCATGGAGAGGTAACTGGGGCACATAGAGATTTATGGACTTGCTCAGTTTCACAGAAGTGAGGCTTGAACTGACGTCTTGATTCTAAACCTAATACTCTATCCATTATGATACTACCATGCCTGATTTAGACACTCTCTGGATCAAATTTTGACATCTGCAATTTCAGTAAAAGCTGGATTCCAGAGCTAATCTTGTCCCTAACACATTGGAATTTTAAAGAGTTTCCATTGTATTATGCAGCTCATATAATAAAATTTATAAGAAATATATCCTTTTTCTCATTGTTAATGTTTAAGATCCTAGACAACTCCCTCACATTCAATCCCTTGCATTTCTGGGGTGCTTTATAAAGGGTTTTCGTGCCCATTCTTGCATTTGATCTTTTTTTTCTTTATTTTATTTCACTTTTTGTCAATTACATCTAAAAAATTTTAACATTCATTTCCTAAAATTTTGAATACCAAATTCTCTCCTTCCCTCCTTTCCCTCCTCCCTCCTTGAGAAAGCAAGCAATTTTATATAGATTATCACATTTGATCTTTATAACAATCCAGTGACCAAGTAGGCTAAGCATTTTCTTAATTGACAGACTGAAGCCCAGAGAAGTCCAATGATTTTCCCAAAGTCACACAGTGCAGGAATAGACCAGAAAAAGTTCCCAGTCCAACACTCCAGCACCCCCTTAACATGATGATATAGTTGATTCTAAGTTGACTTGTACTTTTTTTTCTTCATGGATTCTTCCCTTGGAGTAATTCATTCTGAACTCCAATCTGACTTTTGTGGTTAGGAACTGTAATGTTTTCCATTGGTTTGAAATTAATTTGCTCTAATTCACACCAGCGTATTTTGATTGCTTTTGATTAAGTTTAACAAACTGAAGAAGTCTGCTGAAATTAACCATCAAAGTAAACAATCCCTTTTCTTAGGCCTCCTTGTGCATAATTACCAGCCTTGTCATTCTTGCTAAATATATCCATTATGTGACAGCTCAACAGTCTGGGTTGTGGCAATTAATACCCTAGTGCACAGGCCCAGAAGCCTTTCTAAAGGACGATTCTAGCATGAAAGGAAACCCATTTCCACAACTTCCAGAACACATGAGTTGTTTTGAAATCTGGAGGGAGGGGGTCTTTCACAGGTCATATTTTCTTTAGAAAAGAAAAAAAAAAGAACATGGCATATTTAATACTAAGTACGTGTAAAAGGAGGTCGGATTTCAGATGTAATGTGGCAAAAACAGGCTCTTTGAAAGCATCGTTTTCAAGAAATGCTCAAAAAAATTAATGGCTAATAATTAACCTACCCAAGTGACTAAAGACCAGAAGGAAGTTTATAGGCAACCTTATAACCTTGAAGAAAATGATCAAAGTGTAAAAGATTTTTTTTGTTAGAAATTTTTTAAAAAGCAATTTGAACACCATAGGGTTCATTTTGTTGGTGGTGGTGGTGTTGTTGCGGGGATGGTGGGGGGTGGGGGTTTACTATGGGGAAAAGTGCATATTCATGTGACCACTTATACATTTATAGACAATGAAAGATGGAAACTGACAACTGGGAAGACCCAACCAGAGATGATCAAGCCCATCTCCCCCTACTCCAGCCAACAGCAAGGTCCCTGGGATGCTGATCAACTCTGGAATTTGGCAGGGAGAAGGCACCCCAGCAACACCCCAGAGCCCATTGTACTCAATCCATCAGGGCATGGCCAGCCTTGCACAGGATTATGAAGTCAGGGAAGTATGACTTTGGCATTTTCCCACTGACCCTTCTCAGAACCCCTCTTTCCCTCGGATGCTCTAGTCTCTTAGTTTCTCCCATTGTCAACTAAAGTATTAATTGATCATTAGAGTATTAATTGCTGATAATGGACTGTTTGCATTTTAATGAGACTCTGGAAAATCCCTTCCTCCAAAATTACCCACTGTGCTAACACTTTTTACCCTAACTGGGCCACCCCCTTGAATTAACATCACCTAGGGAGATGATTAATGAAATCTACAATGTTACTTGTTTGTCCTTCCTTTTCAAAGAGGACCAATGACATCACAGGGTAATGTCTTAACTTGGGAATGAATTGGATTTAAGTGAGGCAGAGCTGCACAAAGTCATTAGCCTCACTCTCTCTTCCAGAACCATCAAAAATCCAATGGCAAGACAAAAGTCAGGACAACTGGCTATGATGACTCAGGATGCAGTAGAGTATCTTGGCATCTTCCATGTCTGACCAAGCTCTAAGCACTCCATAACACATGCTTCAGCCACCTTCATGGCTATTGGAACAAATTGTTCTCATCCACTCATTCTGCCAGGGGAAGTCTTTACATGCTAGATATCCCCCTAAACCAAAATTAGGTTTGAGGTCTGTCAGTTACCCTCAACCTGGTTTAGCACATCTATTTAGCTGGTTTTACTGGAGTGTGGCTACTGCACATGCTATAACTTCTTGGAGCCATAGGTGAGAGTTGAGTGCCAGGCAGACACCAAATATGGATGAGCATCTCTGAAAAGGACTCAACAAGGCCTCACACCAGAGGTGCTAGTCCTCCCTGAATACCCCATACACCTCACAGTGTTAAAGTTAGTCCAGTGAACACAGTAGAAGTTGTTTTCAAAAAAGACATTTGACCCAAGTGAATTTATGGCTTTAAGTGTTAGACCAATCAAACTACTACAGGGATACTTAATAGAACTAGACAAAATAACAATAATCTGGAGGGGAAAAAAAGATCCAGTACCTCAAGGAAAATAATAAAAAGATAGGAACGAAGGTGAAATAGCACTTCTAGACCTCAAACTAATAAAGCAGCGATCATCGAAACCATTTTATTCTGGTTTAAAGAGGGAAAAGTAGATCAAGGGAACATTCTAGCCAAGAAAGAATAAGAGATAACTGAACTGAATAACTTAGGGTTTGATAAGCCCCCAAACATAGATTACCCACAGGAAAAAGTCTCTATTTGTTAAGAAATACTGAGAAAACTAGAAAACAGTCTGGCATAAGTTAGGTTTAGACTAACATCTCATGCCATATTCCATAATAAATTTCAAATGGACCCATGACCTGACTATCAAAAATTGTACATCAAAAAATTAGAACAGAAGCAATATACCTTTCACAATTATGTGTAGAACATAAATTCTGAACCAAAGCAGGGTTAAAGGCAATTGTAAAAGATAAAATCGATCATTCTGGGTACACAAAATTAAGGCATCTAGAGTAAGCAGTCACCTGGGGAAAGTCTTTGTTATCAAATATCTCTAATAAGAATTTGGTATTCAAGATAGAGAGACAACTATATAAAACCAAAAACAGTCTCCCAATGGAGAAATAGGATTTGAACAGCTCTCAAAAGAATTGCAAACTATTTATTAACAGCCATATGGTATCACTAGTGATAAGAGAAATGTACATCAAAACAACCCTTTCACTTCAAACCCCCAAAACTCATAAAGATGACAAAAATAGGAATCCCCAGTGTTGGAGGGGTTGTGGAAAGCTAGTCACATGAATGTTAGAGGAACTAAGAATTGATACAACCATTCTCGAAAGCAATTAGGAATTGTGTCCCCTCCAAAAGCAACTAAAATTTTCATCTCCTTTGATCTAGAGATTAATTATACTGCTAGGCATATGCCCCAAACTGATAACTAACAAATAGAAATGATCCATAAAGACCAAAATATTTATAGCAGAACTTTTTATCGTTGTAAAAAACTGGAAACAAAGTAAATCCCCTCAATTGGATAATGACAGTTGTGGCACATGAAGATAATGGAATATTACTGTGTTGTAAGAAATGCTGAATATGAGTATGGAGAAATATGGAAAGACTTATTCAAAATTGTTTCAAAATGAAGTAAACGGAGCCAGGAAAACCATATATGTAATGACCATAACAATGTAAATGGAAAAAACAGCAACAGGGCAATTGAAACCAAATGTTGGGAAATTATTGTGACCAAGCTCAGTTCCAAAGAAGAAATATGAGAAGATACCAGCTCTGCAGAAGTAGGGATCCATGGGTGTAGAACACTACATATAACTTCAGACTTTTTAATGTGTTAATTGTTTTTGCTGGATTTTTTTCCTCTTTTTGTTTTTTATTATAGTGGATAGTTTTCTGGGAGAGGAGAGGAGGGATACAAGAGAAATGTAAGTACATAAGAACAAAAAGATACCAATAAAAGTCTATGTTTTTAATAAGCTGGACTCATTTCCTCCTGCGTAGAGTGCTAGACTTAGAGACAGGATGACCTGAATTCAAATCCTACCTCAGATACTAACTATATGTGTGACCCTGGGCAGGTCACTCAGCCCTTCAGTTTCAGTTTCTTCCCCTATAAAACAGGCATAATAAAATAACACCTATTTCACAAGGTTATTGTAAAGATCAAATGAGGTGATATCTGTAAAGCATCTTGCAAACCTTAAAACACTATAAGATGTTAATTATTATTATTATTGTAAGTCCTCTTGCTGGGATCAAGTCTCTCTTTCACTCCCTCATCTCTACTCCTCCTCCACCTCAGCCTTACAAGGAGGCAACACCCCAGAACTCTTTTCCCTCTTCTCCTCTCCATTTGGGGGGGCGGGGAGAGCCAAAATGACTGACATGGAAAAAATTTCTATCTAGTTACTTTTTTAAATTAATTTATTTTTCATTTTCAACATTCACTTAAATAAGATTTTGAGTCCTACATTTTCTCCCCCTCCTTTCCCTCTCCCCTCCCCAAGACGGAGCACCATCTGATATAGGCTCTACATATACATTCACATTAAACATATTTTCACATTAGTCATGTTGTAAAGAAGAATTAGAACCAATGGGAGGAATCATGAGGGGAGAGAGAGAGAGAGAGAGAGAGAGAGAGAGAGAGAGAGAGAGAGAGAGCAAATAATATGTTTTGATCTGTCTTCAGAGTCCACAGTTCTTTTTCTGGATATGGACATTTTCCATCATGAGTCTTTTGGAGTTGTCTTAGATGCTTGCATTGCTAAGAAGAGGTAAGTCTATCCCAGTTAGTCATCACACAATGTGACTGTAACTATATACAGTGTTCTCCTAGTTCTGCTCACTTCACTCAGCATCAGTTCATATAAGTCTTTCCAGGTTTTCTGAAGTCTGCCTGCTCATCCTTTCTTATGGAACAATTGTATTTGATATAGGAAAATATTAATGATACAAAATAGCATATGGAAAGGGTCATATAAGTGGCACAGATAGTTTGTGCTCTAGGGGCTTTTAAGTACGAGGGTCCTTTATTTTTTAATTTTAAAATTTTGCTAATGACTCCTGGCTCATGTGATTGGGAACCACTAAACTAGAAGCTCAAAAAAAGAGGGGGGGAGGCTCTCTGTGGGCTGGTTTGACCCAGGAAGTTTTCATGAAGGAAGTGTGATTCCAGCTGGGCTTTGAAAGGTAAGTATGATTTGTATAGAGGAAAGGGCATTCTAAGGATAGAGGCAGAAACTAATCAAAAGCAGACCTTTGCAGAGAAAAAGCTGGCTTGGTTGGAATAGAGATATTACAAAAGAGAGAAGTAAAAGATCAAAATGAATAGGCCAGTTAGAACCAGACTGAGAAGAGTTTTGAATGTTTGATTCAGTGGTTTGGACAGAGGATAAGTCACTGCTACCCACGGAAGAGAGACAGGTCACCATCTAATACAGTAACAGTGCTGTTCAGTTGTTTCAGTCACGTCCAACTCTCCATGACCCCATTTGGGCTTTTCTTGGCAAAGATACTGGAGTGGCTGGCCATTTCCTTCTCTAACTCATTTTACAGATGAGGAAACTGAGGCAAGCAGGGTTAAATGATTTGCCCAGGGTCACACAGCTATAAGTATCTGAGGCCAGATTTGAATTCAGGTCTTCATGACTCCAGGCATTGTACTCTATCCACTGTGCCACCTAGCTGCCGACAGTTACAGTAAACTGACTTTTCATAAACCATATAGACTAAAATTCAACTTGACCTGCTTGAAGTTCCATAGGTCATATGAGGATAGAATCATTCACCAGGGCTAGTCTTAAAAGACTTCAAAATCTTTTGCTGAATTAGTACGATTTGGATTCCCCTGGGTGTGTGCATGATGAGGCTATACAAAAACTTTCTTCGTTGAATAACAATTTTCCTTAAAAGAAACTGAAAAATCTAAGTGAAAAGCTTTTCAAGAGCCTGGTGGAGACAAACAAGGATCAGGACCAGCTTGTTGGTAGTTCTTTCTGTATGGGGGGCATGAGGAAGATGGTAGATTGCTGGGGAATGGAATTAAACTGAGAGGCAGAGAGAGAGAATTAGACTTTGAAGAGTACTCTGTGTTCATTCTCCTTCCTTGACCTTTCTGGGTGTTTCATGGTCCCTCTAAAATGAGAGACATAATGTCTAGAGAGCTAGCCTCAACACCAGGAAACCCAGTGCCTAAGTCCCGTATCTGATATATATTATCTATGTGAGTCTGGGAAAATCACAACTTCTCAATACCCTAAACCAGTGGTGTCAAAATCAAATAGAAGTGGGTGTCACTAAATTGTACATAGGGGCAGCTAGGTGGCACCATAGAGTTAGAGTGCTGGGCTTGGCATCAGGAAGACTCCTATTCCCGAGTTCAAATGTGACTTCAGACATTTACTAGCTGTGTGACCCTGGACAAGTCACTTCACCCTGTTTGCCTCAGTTTCCTTATCTGTAAAATGACCTAGAGAAGAAAATTGCAAACCACTCCAGTATCTTTACCAAGAAAACCCCAAATGGAGAGTTGGACATGACTAAAAGATGACTCAACAACAACAAAAATTTATACATAGAGATTCCTATGAGAAGTATATTGACTTAGAAAAACACTCAGTAACATTATTTATGTTCTATTATATTTTCATTTGTTTTGTTAAATATTTACCAATTACTTTTTAATCCAGTTGGGAGAGTACTTGGGAGTGTTGCCTGTATTTGATACCTTTCATCTAATAGACAACTCTTTAAGGATTCTTAATCTAGGGTTTGTGGACTTATTTTTTTATTGATAACTATATTTCAGTACAACTGGTTTTCTTTATAATCCAGTGTGTTTTATGTATTTAAAAATTGTTCTTGGGGCAGCTAGGTGGGGCAGTGAATAGAGTACTGGCCCTGGAGTCAGGAGGACCTGAGTTCAAATCCAGCTTCAGACACTTGACACACTTACTAATCATGTGACTTTGGGCAAGTAAGTCACTTAACTCCAATTGCCCTACAAAAAGAAAAAAAATTGTTCTGAAAAGGGATCCAGAGGTTCTATTAGATTACCCAAGGGGTCTAAGACACAAAAAAATTAACGGTCCCTACTCTCAGATATTAATTGACAACCTGCATAAGTAGATGTAGTTTCCTCAACTGGGAATTCTCTATATCAGTGAGATCACAAGTCCAGTCCTATTCCGTTCTCTATTATAACTTCTTAGAGACTGAAGAGGTTAATAGAGAAGGAGTAAAAGGTCAGGAGGAGAGAAGGAAGAGAAGAAGGAAAAGAGGAAGAGATAAGTACAATAGTAATGATAATATTAACAATAAGGAGAAAACAATGAGAAGAGAGTGGGAAAAGAGAAAGAAGAAAGTAGAGGAGGAAAATGGGAGGGAAGAAAGATATCCCCTAACCATGGTAGAAGATGGTCTTGGGGTTGAGGATGGAATGACATCAGTTTCCACTCCCACTTGGTTGGTTGGTTGGTTGGTTATTGTCCTTTATGCCTGAAGAGGACCAAAATGGCATCACTATGTCAGGGTCAAGGTGCAGTGTGTCCAGCTGTGGCTGATCAAACCAATATGAGCTTGGAAAGCTCTACCACAGGTCAAGTACAAATAATCCATATAAATGCAGCTTTATTGGCAAGGTAAGGGACAGAAGGAGGGAAGGGGAAGGCAGACCCCAAAGCTAAGGGAAAGGTCTTTAGTCTCCACCTTTCTAGCATATATCCCTGTCTTTTTTTTGCATCAATCTGTCAGCAACACTAAAAGAAAACCCTGGTTTTCGTGTAGTATTCTGAACAGCTAAAAAATAATCTTCTTTTCTCCCTCCTGTTGCCAACCCAAACCCTTTCTCTCTCTTCTCTGCTTCCTCCCTCCCAGCATCCCCTCCAACCATCCCCCACCACCCCAGAAAAGTGTCACCCTTAATTTCTTAGAGTGCCTCTGTTTCATTATGACATGAACGATTCAATGGAACACAAATATAATCATGATGAAATAATTGATATTTGGTTTCTGATAGCAGAAAAGGGGGACACACAAAAAAAGAAAGGAAATGAAGAAGAAAAGTCAGGGTCCCTGAGGACAGGGTCAGGAGGAGGCCAGCACCGAGGATACCTGGGTAGAGCAGGAGATTATAAAGCTCAGAGCTGAGCTAGACTAGTCTGGGAGATGATGCTTGGGTTGGGTTGGGGCTTAACTGGTTAATCTACCCAGGCCATGCCTTGACTAAAGTAGTAAAGTAAGAAATGTCTTTCTTTGTCATATACTACACAAAGAAGAATAGTTCCTTGGTCAGCAAGCATTTATTGAACACTGCTATGTGTCAGGAACTCCTCAAAGCACCAAGAATAGCAAAAAGGACAAAGTTATGACCAATCCCTGCCCTCAAAAAGTTTATATTCTAATGGATGAGACGGTGTGTGAAGAACTATCTAGATACAAAATATTCATAGTGTTAATGAAAGATAAGCTCAGAAGAAAGGTGTCTGGGAGAAAGTGACTAATTAGGAAAGATCAGTGTGGAATTTACACTTTCTTTGGCAGGAATTAGGGGGCCAATGGAGGTTATTTGAGCAGAAGATTGATATTGTCAGAGCTATGCGTTAGAAACATGTATTTTAGTTCCTTAGTCTCCAGTATATGAAAGGGTCACCTTCTGTCAGTCAGGCTACAGTCCCAGTGGTTCACTTACCAAGATAAGGAGGAGTAATGCCTCCCATTTATACAATATTTTATTTTTTTAATGCCTCCATACTTTATTACTTTATTTTACCCTTACAGCAAGTCTGTGAAGTAGGCAGGATAAGTATCCTAAATACCTCTTTAACAGATGGAGAAAATGAGGCACAAAAAGATAAGAGGGACTAACGTAAGGACACATAGCTAGTTAGTTAACATAGCAGGAACTGAAACCCAAGCTTCCTGACTCCTAGCCCCAGGCTTTTTTTTCCTCCTAAAGGGACTCCCCTGTAGATTCAACAACTAAGTGGTACAGTGAACAAAGCCCTGAGTATGAAGTCAGAAAGATGTGAATTCACATCTAACCTCAGACACGTTCTAGCTGTGTGACCCTGGGGAAGTCACTTAACTGCTGTCTGCCTCAGTTTCCCCAACTGTAAAATGCACCTATCTCACAGAGTTATTGTGAAGATCAAATGAGATAATATTTATAAAATGTTGTCCTTCCTGGAGATAGACTGGGAAAGTAGCAATCCTGGGAGTTCCCAGATCACTGACTCACTGGGCTTACCTAGGGTAAATTGTTTGACCTATATGTGTCCATTGCCCCATTTTTCATCTATACCTATGCTTACTTCACTTCCTCCTCCACTTGGGTGTGATATGGATTAAGAATACCAGAAAATTCCCAGTCTCTAGGAAATGTGCTAAGCTCCTCAGAGCAAGGTCTAGCTTAAATAAAAGATAAAGCCATCAGCTTCTTGAAGCTGGTAGTAAACCGTCAGCCCAGTACTGAGCCAAAGCAGACCTACATTCTTCATTGTGTCGATTTACTTATTCCCTTTCAAGGAACTCAAAGAATCCCCCTTCTTTATATTGCATCTGTCCCAGTAAGGTTGTCTTTTTGTTCTATAGAGGGAGAAACAAGATTCAGGAATAGAATTAGAATATAAAGACATAGTTCCAAAGCCAGTGTACACCATCCACCCCACCCCCATGATCCCTCATGGCAAATTCATTCTTTTATCATGTTCTGATTTCTATCATTTTTTATGTGTTCATCCAGATTCATTCTGCATTCACATATTCAGATATTCAGGACTATTCAAGATTTCTCCTACTCCAGCCCCATCTGGCACTCTCCTCAATATAATTTCTATCGGGGCGACTAGGTGGCGCAGTGAGTAGAGCATCGGCCCTGGAGTCAGAAGGACCTGAGTTCAGATCCGGCCTCAGACACTTAACGCACACACAAACAAAAACCTAGCCGTGTGACCTTGGGCAAGTTACTTAACCCCGATTGCCCTCCAAAAAAGAGAAAAAATATATAATTTCTATCACCCCAATTCCTGCTCTACCCCAAGTCACCCTATTACCTTTCCACTGGGCTCTATAGACTAGGTACTTAGGTTTTAGACACATATATGTCATATATGGCCCCCTGGCTGCCTTTGCCTACAGGATTAATCTACCCACAAGTCTGTTGGCATCCTAAATGATGACTCTGGGGCCTGTTGAGTAGCTAAATATTAATGACCTGATCAGAATATGAGGGTGATAGAAGAATTTGGTTAGTAAAAGTGATGCCTAGTCACTTATTCAGTACCATACCAATGAAACTATTAAAAAATTATTTTATAGAGCTAAAAAAAGAATAAGAAAATTCATCTGGAAGAACAAAAGGTCCCGAATATCAAGGGAATTAATGAAAAGAAATGCCAACAGAAGATGGCCTAACCATACCACATCATAAGTTATATTATAGAATAGCAATCATCAAAACTACTTGGTACATGCTAAAAAAGAGAGAGTGGTGGGTCAGTAGAATAGGTTGGATACACAAGACACAGAGGTCAATGACTAAAGTAATCTACTGTTTGATAAAGCTAAAGACTTGAGCTTCTGGGATAAAAACTCACTGTTTGACAAAAACTCCTGGGAAAACTAGAAAATAGTATGGCAGAAACCGGGCATAGACCAACATCTTACACCATGTATCAAAAAAAGTCAAAATGGGTACATGATTTAAATACAAAGGCTGATGCTACAAGCAAACTGGGAGAGCAAGGATAGTTTACCTGTCAGATATATGGAGAATGGAAGAATTTATGACCAAACAAGAGATAGAGAACATTATGAAATGCAAAATGGATCATTTTGATTACATGAAGTTGAAAATTTTTGCACAAAGTCAATGCAGCCAAGATTAGGAGAAAAGCAGAAAACTAGGAAACAGTTTTTACAACCAAAGTCTCTAATAAAGGTCTCATTTCTAAAATATGTAGAGACTGAGTCAAATTTCTAAGAATACAAGTCATTCCCCAATAGACAAATGGTAGAAGTACATGAACAGGCAGTTTTCAGAGGAAGAAATTAAAGCTATCTATAATCATATGAAAAAATGCTCTAAATCACTATTGATTAGAGAAATGCAAATCAAAACAACTCAGAGGTACCACATCATACCTATCAGAACGGCTAACATGACAAAACAGGAAACAGATAA
This sequence comes from Gymnobelideus leadbeateri, assembly GCA_011680675.1. NCBI lineage: Eukaryota > Metazoa > Chordata > Mammalia > Diprotodontia > Petauridae > Gymnobelideus > Gymnobelideus leadbeateri. The sequence goes on from WOXC01005326.1 coordinate 26,177, forward strand.
ATACTAGAGAAGATGGGTGAAAATTGGAACTCTAATGCATTGTTGGTAGAGTTGTGAATTGATCCAACCATTCTGGAGAGTAATTTGAAACTATCATCAAAGGGCTATAAAAATGTGCATGCGGGTCAAAGCTAGCAACACCACTTCTAGGACCATATCCCAAAGAGATCATCCAAATGGGGGAACCCACATGTAAAAAAAGTATTTATAGCAGCTTCTTTTGTGGTGGCAATGAATTGGAAATTGAGGGGATGTCCACCAATTAGGGAATGGCTAAACAAGCTGTGGCATATAAATGTAATGGAATACTATTATGCTATAAGAAATGATGAGCAGGTGGACTTCAGAAAAACCTGGAAAGACTTATATGAACTGATACTGAGTGAAATGAGCAGAACTAGGAGAGCATTATACACAGTAACAGTCATGTTATGCGATAATTTTGATAGACTTATCTCTTTTCAGCAATGCAAGGACCTAAGACAGTTCCAAAAGACTCATGATGGAAAATGCTATCCATATCCAGAAAAAGAACTATGGAGCCTGAATGCAGATGGAAGCATTTGCTCTCCTTATTATTTAAGTTTTTTTTTTCTTTCTCATGGTTTCTCCCCATTGGTTCTAATTCTTCTTTACAATATGACTAATGTGAAAATAGGTTTAATATGGATGTGTATGTAGAGCCTGTATCAATTACACACTCTCTTGGGGTGGGGGAGGGGAGAGTTGGGGAGAAAACTTGGAACTCAAAATCTTACGGAAGTGAATGTTGAAAACTAAAAATAAATATTTTTAAAGTGATACCTGGGGGTGGGGAGGGCAACTAGGTGGTGCTACTTGCTAGTCAGGAGGACCTGAATTCGAATATGACCTCAGACACTTAACAATAGCTATGTGACCTTGGCCAAGTCACTTAACCCCAATTGCCCTGCCTTTCCCCCACCAAAAAGACAAAAAAAAAAAAAGCAATACCTGTTCTGCCAACCTTGGGGGAGTGAGGAGGGGACTAGAAAAGCAGAGCAAGGAGAGAAAATAATAGGAGAGGGATGTTGTCTATTGGGCAAAGACTCTATATGGCCAGAGAAAGAAAAGCTCTAAATTTCCCTGAGTGTTTAATCCTGCTCAGGGGATGCTGTTTCAATCCAAAGAAATACATACAAAATTCCATGACTTGGAGTTATAGGCAATGAAAGAATCTGTTTCCTTGCTGTCTCTGCTTCTTTTCTCCCTCTGCTCTCTTCACTGCCTTCTTCTTTCCTTTGCCCCCCTCTCTACAGCCTACTCATACCTTCCCTGCAGGACAAATCCACATTTTTCCTATTGATTTGCTCTGTTTCAACATAAAGCATGTTGAACATCCACGACGTGCAATGTTCTTTCTGTTGTGAAAGCTGTACAGGTTGATGGATATGTGAGGCAGATGCTAGCTGGTGTCAAATACACTTAGAGGGCTACTTTGCATATCTTTGCCATGATATGCACTGTTCCATTCAAATATATAGAGAGAAGATAGCTATTTATATCCATTCATGCCCACACAAAGGAAGTTATATTGGACTTTCCTTCCATACTGGGATCTAATTGGACTTCACAGACACAAGTCCATCCATTTAAAACCAGTCAGTACCCTGAGGAAAGAGGAAGATGTTTTTCTAGCCATTTTTCAGAAAAGATAAACCTCAAGTTTTGTCTAGTAGTCTTCAAACACACACACACACACACACACACACACACATACACACACACACACACACACACACAAACACATACACACACACCCAACAACATGACTTTCCAAAAACCCTGATAACCTTATGAGAGAGGCCATAGTGATGCAATAGACAGAGCATTGCATCTATCACTGTGAAACCTGAATCTGAGGCCCAGTTTTAATATTTAATAATTTAATAGCATTAAGCCCTGGGCATTAAAGATCCCTTCTAAGACTCAGTCTTTTCATCTTTCTTTCTTCCTTTCTTTATGTGAGAAAATTGGGGGGGGGCGGGTAAGTGACTTGCCCAGGGTCACACAGCTCAGAGGTGTCAAGTGTCTGATCTAAAGTCAAATATGAACTCGGGTCCTCCTGACTCTAGGATTGGTTCTCTATCCACTTCACCACCTAACTGCCACCTAACTGCCACCTAGCTGCCCCTCCCTTTTTGGTGAGGAATTTGGGGTTAAGTGATTTGCCCAGGGTCACACAGCTAGCAAATATTAAAAATGGCTGTTCTTATCTTTAAAATAAAAGGTAATCATACACAAACACTGGCTCACATGGCTGTTATGGGAAAAGTGCTATTAAAGTTCACATGAATGCAGACCATCTACCAGGATTCTAATTTTCCTTTGGCTAAATCCAAACCCATTAGCCCAGTTATTCATAATTTAGTCAGACCCTCACTGTTCCCCAGACTAACCTTGACTCCAGCTAAATGGATCTACTAAGCGCACCAAGTTCGTTTCTCATTCCAGCTTATTATATTCCCTCACCACCAACAACTAAAATGCCTTAGAATCCCAGATTTAGAGCTAAAAGAGAACATGGAGATCTTTGAGTCTGGTGCTTCCATTTTACAGATGAGACCACTGTGGCACAAAAAGGTTAAGTGATTTGCTCAAGGGTCACAAAGATAGTAAATATTTGAGGCAGGACTTGAACACAGGTCTTCCTGACTGCCAGTCCACTGCACTGCGATAACTCTTCTCTCTATTTAAAACATACTTATCATCTGGGGCGGCTAGGTGGCGCAATGAGTAGAGCATCGGCCCTGGAGTCAGAAGGACCTGAGTTCGGATCCGGCCTCAGACACTCAACACACACACAAACAAAAACTTAGCCGTGTGACCTTGGGTAAGTTACTTAACCCCAATTGCCCTCCAAAAAAAAGCAAAAAAAAAAAAAACCATACTTATCTTTGGTCATTTAGATCAAATCCCATTTCCTCCATGAAGCCTTTCCTAACTACTCTAGCTCTCATTGACCTACCCTTCCTCTTAACTCCTATAGGACAAAAGTCACATGTAGCAAAAGATAAAAGGTGGACCCATAGAATAATAGAGTGAGAGAATCATAGAGTGTCCTTAGAGGTGATCCAGAAGACAGTCTAGCTCCAGGAAGAAACAGAGGTGAAGACTTGTTTTGAACATAAGAGACACAGAGAAGAGGTTTTGGTGCAAAAGAGAAATTTCACTGCCTTAAGATGACTGCTTCTGACTGGTTAAGCAGGAGAAATGTAGAGCCACAGGGTTGGAAGGAACTATTCTACTCAAGTCCTCAAATTCGATTCATATCTGAGCAGGCAGAGGAACAACATCCCAAACACAAAGTTATCCAGTCTTTATTTAGGGGCTTTCTGTGATGAGGAGTGTGCTTCTATTCCACTTTGGGGCCAGTTATAATTATGAGAAAAGTTTTTCTTACACTGAGCTAAAATGTGCCTTTCTTTAATTTTCACCTAATGTTCTTTGTTTTTCTCTCTAGAATCATTAAAAATAAGTCATTTCCCTCTGCAATATGGTAGCCCTTTAAGTATCTGAAGATGGGAATCTTGTCCCCTACTGTCTTCTCTTCATGAGGCTAAATATTCCCAATTCTTTCAACTAATAGTCAAAGAAATAGTCATATAGCATCATTTCCAGAACCATCTGCCATCCTCATCACCCTTCTCTGGACTTTCTCTAGCTTGCCTATCTCCTTCCTAAAACGATGTCTAGAACTGAAGACAATAATCTAGGTGTGACATGAGTAAGAAAACACACAAGACCAATACTTCACTAACAAAGAACTCAATACTTCTTGGTAATGAAGGTTGATGTTATGGGAAGACTCTTGTATTTATTGTCAGAAGAGACCTGAATTCAAATCTTGTCTTTGAAATGTACTAGCTATGCAGGGCAAGTCATATTTCTGACCTTCAGTTTCCTCATTTGTAAAATGGAGATAATTCCCTATCAATTTCATAGAGTTATCACAAGGAAAGCTTTTGGTAGATGTTAAAGTGCTCTAGACTTGTGTTGTCATTATTAATGCAGCCAAAGTAAATATTGGTTTCCTTGGATGCCATGTTTCATTGTTTACTGGAATTGAGTTTACATTAAAATCTCCAAATCTTTTTCATATCATTTAGCCATACATCCCCCATCCTATACTTCTGCTGTTGATTTTTTGGACCTATGTGAAAGATTTCACATTTATAACTATTACATGTATCTTATTGGATTGGTCCATGGTTTCCAAAATGTTAGGGATATTAGGATTGATTCTTTCATTTAACATGCTAGCTATCCCTCCCAGCTTCATGTAACAAGTCAATAAATTTGATGAATATGTTCTCCATTCCTTTATCCAAATGATTTGTTACAATATCGTGAATAGCAGCAAAAGACAAGAGCAAAGTCCAATGTTGCTCCTCTAGTTGATACTGACTGATACATTCATCATTCTCTGAGTCTGATCATTCAATCAATTTCATATTCACCTAACTATTCTATGATCTAGTCCACAACTCTTTATCTTGTGCACAATAATACTATGAAAAATTTGTCAAATATCTTGCTGATGTACAAGACTGGTTCCACAGTATTCCAATGATCTACTATGATGTTTTAGGCCACCAAGACTTGTTGATGCTGATCACTGCTTCTTTTTTGAGTCCTTGGGAGCCATCCTTTAATACTGCATTTTAGAATTTTACCAGGAATTAGACTCCCACTTGAAAGCCTAAAGATTGTCTTCTCTATTTTGAAAGTCAGGACATTTTCCTATGTACAATCCTGCTACACCTCTGCCATTCAAATGATTTTTCAAAGAACATTAATGGCATCCCATCAATCACTTCTATAAGCTCTTTCCATATCTGGGATATATTTTGTTTGATCCTTGTTATTTGAAATCAAAGAGGGCAGTTAGCTGTTCTCTTACCATGACCTCATTTATCTTGGGTTTCAGTGCTACACTGACACTTCCATGTCTGAAGATTCTCCTTAGAATAGAAAACAGAAGTACAATTAAAGTTAAGGGACAACTATTGTCCCATCTTCCCCAAAGCAATAGTTCTGTTCCTCCTCTAATCTTCCACTTGACCTTTTCGTTGTTTTTTAGAAGGCATCACAAGTATTAGTCCTATCTAGAATTTAATGGTATTTACATTTTTATAGAGCTGATTCCTTAGTCAACTGATCCAATGCCCATCTTTGCTACATGCATTTTTAAAATTTGAGCTTGTTAATGAGTTCCCAGTGCAACTATATAATTTTCTTTTGATTTTCTTTTTCTTCTTCATCATAATCATTTGTATTTGTGTCATCATAATTTCATTTTTGAAAATTTCTCTTGGACTGATTTCTTCTGTAGAATATTATGCCATGAGATGCTACCAATCATCTCTTTGAACTTACAGAAATCTGTGCTCAGAGTATCATGAGACTAAACCTGATATTCCTCTCCTTAGCTATCACATGATCCAAGATGATGCTTTCCTCCCAAGATTCTCATTATTTTTATTTTGGTAACCAGTCATTCTTTTTATAAGAATTGATGCAATTCTTATTATCCTTTTCTTAAGCATATTCTCCCTCCTCAAATCATTACATATCTACCCACTAATTAATGTTCTGTATTCCCACAGTAGAACATAAGCTATTTGAGAGCAGGAAGGTTTTTGGAGTGCTTTCCATTTAGTTTTTGTATTCTCAGCATATAATACAATGTCTTGCACATAAAAAGCACTTAAGTGTTTGGGGGGTAAATTAAGTTACCATCAAAGTAAGTATGGGCATCAGCATGTTACAGTAGAAAGAATGATAAACCTTAGAGTCCTAAGATCCAAGTTGGATTCCCATCTTTGCTACTGACCCCTTGTGTGAACTTGAGTGAATCACTTCACTTTAGTTTGCCTCAGTTTCTTCACTTGTTAAATGAGATCATTGGACTTCATGACCTCCAAGATTCCTTCCATACCTAGAGCTATGATCTTTATGTAGAATTTATCAGCTACTCTACTTTTCATAGAGCTGCAGTCAGGTATCTACATAGTTTAAAATTCCCCATCTCTACTATATTACCAGGAATAGCTTTATGATCCATTTCCAATCACTGTCCAGCTGCTCCTTCTGTCTAAATGGTCATTACAATATCACTTCAGTTTCTCCCCTTCCCTTCATACATATTCTTTCTTAACCAAATGTTCTCCATCTTGCTTCTTCATTTTAGGTCATGTATTTCCATACAGTCATACATACATACATATATACATATATAACATGTATATATATATATAATAATAGATAATATACATTATATAATATATATAATGATACTTTTGATATCAACCTTTTATTCTGTTCCTTTTGAATTAGGCATCCCCCTTCCATTTTCTCTCTTTTTCAGTTGGAAAATAAACCCCTGAATCTCAGAGAAATTAAGAAACTTATCCAAGGTTTCACAGGTTACAGAGTGGTAGTTTTCCTGTTATAATTATGACTCAAATGAAATTCTCAAGATTGCCATATCTAAGCCCAGTGACATTATCTTTGGCACCTGGGTGAATGATTCTGTCACTAGATCATATCCACTGGAACCTAGATACTCAACAGAGAGAAAAACATGGAAGGCACCTCCAATTGCCACAGTCATATCAACATTGGGGCATGATGGAACATAACCCTCCTATGAAATTAGTCACAAGGAATTCTATGCCTAGAACTGAGGAAATACATCTTAATTGTTTGAGGAACATTCATTACCCAGCTTCAGGGGTTCTGCTGGGATCTCAATTGATTTACTACTAATAGTTACAAATCTAGTCCTGAACAAAATGGCAAAGTAGGAATCTTCATTTTGTTCACATTCACCCTCTATGACTATCTTTTCCCACCATGAGCTCCAGTTACATCATCCTCTTCTCTCTTCTCTCCTCTCTCCTCTCTTTTCCCATTTTCCCACCTCCTCAGACATCTTTCCGCTCAATTCTGGAAGAACCATATGAAACTTATTTACACTAAGAAATCTTGGTCTTAAAGTATTATTTTACCACCCCTAGGGGACAGTGCTTATCCCTGGGGAATGAATAATAATAGTTCACATTTTTATAGCTTTAAGTTTGAAAAGCATATTCTCTCTAACCACCCAGTGAAACAGGGAGTGCCAATATTATTGGGCTTATTTTAGAAATGAGAGAACTGAGGGCCTGGGGGGTGAAATGATATAGCATGTAAACCTAGTTTACCCTTCCGGACTAGAGTCGGGGTCCTCAACTTTTTTGAGAGGGGGTGTCAGTTTGATAAAGGCTATGGACCCCTTCTGTTTTTAAATAGTTGAAGAAAATGCTAAATTTCAGTTAAAGCCTAGTAAAAGCAAGAGTTCACAGACTCCCCCACCCACAGGTTAAAAACCCATGTTCTCTAGATAAGAGGAGGGAACCATCCACTGAAATAACAATTACAGCTAACATTTATATAATGCTTTAAAGTTTCCAAAACACTTTACCTACACAAACTCCCCAGGCCTTCATAACAATGCTGTGATGTAAGTAATACAGGTAGTAATATTCCCATTTTACATAAGAAGAAATTGAGGGGCGGCTAGGTGGCGCAGTTAGTAGAGCATCGTCCCTGGAGTCAGAAGGATCTGAGTTCAGATCCGGCCTCAGACATTTAACTGCACACACAAACAAAAACCTAGCTGTGTGACCTTGGGCAAGTTACTTAACCCCAATTGCCCTCCAAAAAGCAAAAAATAAATAAATGTCTAAAAAAAAAAGAAGAAGAAGAAATTGAAACTCAGGGTGATTATGAGGTCACATAATTAGTGTCAGAGGCAGGAGTGAAGCCCAAGTGTCTTTTGACTCCAGGCTCAATATTTTTCCCCTACAAAACACTGCCTCTCTGACAAATTCATAGGTCTCACCATTAAGAATGAGTAAATGGAGAGGTATATATGGGTATGAATAGACTGTGGTATATGCTCAAGGAAAATCTACTTTCAAAAAGTGGAGTAAGAAATACTATTGAGCCAATGTCTGACCAAAAAAGAAAGGGGCTAGGGGCGGCTAGGTGGCGCAGTGAGTAGAGTGCTGGCCCTGGAGTCAGAAAGACCTGAGTTCGGAACTGGCCTCGGACACTTAACGCACACACAAATAAAAACCTAGCTGTGTGACCTTGGGCAAGTTACTTAACCCCAATTGCCCTCCAAAAAGCAAAAAAAAAAAAAAAAGGGCTGCTCATGTTCTGGGAACAAGGAAAGTCAGCTGCAAAGACTTAATGCTGCACTACTACTTTTGAAAAGTTTGTTTTTTAGAAAGACCTAAAAAAAAAAGGCTTCCAGCATGTTGTCTAGATCTTCTGTGATTAATTTGTGTGATAACAAGGACAAGAATTGCATAAATTGAGATGATCTGGATGGGTTGGGATCAGCATAGATGGAGGTACCACCCAGATTGATAAATTGGGATCAGCACTGATAGAGGTGCTAACTACATTAGTGGAATTACATATCCATGAAAGTATAAGTCCTCTCTTAGTATAAGCTTCATCTTTCCTTTAAATCTGAACATAAATTATGATTTTAAATGCTCTTCCAAGTTCACAGAGATAGTATGTATCAGAACTGGGACCTACATGTAAGTCATTGGATTACATAAAATCCAAGTTGAATTTTTGGCATCAGTGGCAGGCAAACAGAGATGTTTTGAGATAGGGGAACTTTCCCTAACCTCTCAAATTATTTCAGGTAGGCAACCACTTAAGGAAATATTAACCCTGGCTGGGACCTCAGCATCAGAAATGGCCTGGGAAGTGCACTATGTTGGTTTTTTGTCTCAGAGGCCATAGTTCTTTAGTGTCTGCTAGCATTTTCCCTGAGGGGGCCTATAAATTAGAGACTTGCTGGCACTGAATATACCTTTTTCTCCACATCAGCAAAAAAACAAAACAGACTGTAATCTAATCTCCCCCTTCCATCTCTTTCCCAAGGGATGGAAAGGAGCTGGAGGGGAAGGGGGGTGGGGGGAAGAGTTGCCTGAATGTCTTTACAAAACGTATCTGAAGACACAAATTATCTACATCTGATTTCATTCAGCTGCCCTGTCTATCTAAGACCTTTGCCAATGCATTCAGAGCAAAGAATAAAATATTCTCCCAAAGGAGATTATAGACTAGGATAAAAATTGCCCATGTCCCTGTCCAAGGTGCTAGGTAAAGAAACAGAGAAAGAGAAAGCTGCCAGGTCTAACATGGCTTGTCATCTTTCTGTCTTCCAATTTAGAAGTGGAGTGGGAGAGAGAATATTGGGGTTGGAGGTGGGACTTGGGAGAGGAGGAGGGAGTAGTGAAAACTCTCTGGCTTTGAGATAAATTGGCATGTTTGCTCAAAACAGAGAGGCATGATCCCTCTAGGGTTATATCGATTCCATATGTGAGCATAAGCTATTGTGAGAATTGGGTGATGGCTAGACATAAGTGTTTCCACCTGTTTGCAGCACTACAGTAAGAGAGGGAGACATAAGGGCCACAAAAGATGAAAAGGAGGACCTTTTTGAGCATGAAAAAGGCCATTCGCTTCCTGGAGCTTAGCAGGTATTTACCTCAGCAGCTGTCTGAGTCACTCAAAGTGCTCCAACCAGAGAGGACTTAAGACTAGGTATCACTCACCTGACCTCATCTACAACAAATCTTAGCACCTGCTGTGTGTGGAGAACTCTGCTTGTTCTTAGGAGGAGATACAAAGTGCAGATGGTTTCCTTATCTCATGGAGTTCATAATATAGCAAGGGGACAGACATTATACACACACACACACACACACACACAGATGTATGTACATACAACTATATACATGTGTACATATATATGTGTATGCATACATATATGTATATATACAAACACTGTCAATATAAAATATTATGTTACATAGATAAGTCAGTCATTAGATATTTTTAAGCAGCTGCTATGTGCCTAGCACTGTGCTGAACTCTAGGAATACAAAGAAAGCAAAAAACAATCTCTGTCCTCAAGGAGTGCACAGTCTAATTAATAAGTCAACATGAAAATAGCTGTTTATGGAGCTGCTAGGTGGCACAGTGAATAGAGTACCAGCCCTGAAGTTAGGAGGACCTGAGTTCAAATCCAGCCTCAGACACTTAACACTTACTAGCCATGTGACGTTGGGCAAGTCACTTAACACCAATTGCCCTCCAAAAAAAGGAAAAAATAAATTAGCTGTTTATAAACTAGCTACATACAGAATAATTTGTAAGTAATCAGCAGAGGGTAGAATTAAGGGGAGATAAGGAAAGGTTTTCAATAGAAGGTGGGATATTAGCTGGGATTTAAAGGAAGCCAAGGAAGACAGAAGGTAAAAATGAAGAGGGATAGCATTCCAGACAATGGGGACAGTCAGAGGTTGGGAGATAGAGGGTCTTGTTTGAGGAACAGCAAAGAGGCCAGTATCACTAGATCGCAGAGAATGTGGGTATAAGGTATAAGAAGACTAGAAAGGTGGAAGGGAGGGGAGGGGAGGTTATGAAGGGCTTTAAAAACCAAACACATGGTTTTATATTTGATCCTGAAGTAAGAGGGAACCACTGGAGTTAATTAAATGGGAGATGGGTATAACCTGGTCAGACCTATGCGCTAGAAAAATCACTTTGGACTGAAGTGGGGAAAGACTTGTGACAGGCAGACCAACTAGAAGGCTTTTGCAATAGTCCAGGTATGAGATGATGAGGGTCTGAACCAGGGTGATGGCAGTGTTAGAGGAGAGAATGTGGAATATTTGAGAGACATTACAGAGGTAAAAGTCAAAGAACTTTGGCAGCAGATTGAATATGGGAAATGAGAAAGATAAGAGTCAAGGTTCACACATAGATTGTAAGTCTATTGGTACCCTCAACAATGATAGGGAAATTATAAAGAAAGGGTGGTTTTGAGGGAAAGAAAGTTCTGTTTTCGACAAGTTGAGTTTAAGATGTCTATAGAACATCTAGTTCTGGATGTCCAATATGCAGTCAGAGATGTGAGACTGGAAGTCAGGAAAGAGAGATTAAAACCAAATAAGTGGGGGGGGAGGGTTGGAGCCAAGATGGCAGAGTAGAAACAGCACTTCCAAGGTGCTCCCCCCCACACCACTTCTAAACTATGTAAAAAGTGGACTCTAAACAATTTCTGGAGCTCCAGCACCCACAGAATGACACAGAGAAGCTAACCTCCTGCTGAGGACAGCCCAGCAGCCCTGCAGGAAGCGGCCAGCGCAGCACAGCACAACCCTCTGGGAGCCGAGCCCAGGCCCGAGTGAGCCGCGGTTTTAGTCTGAGGGTGGCCAGACCAGCAGCAGGCTGGAGGGACCCCAGAACACCAGCAGCTGTGGCGATTCCAGAATTATCAACACAGGTATGCCTAGGACAAAATGAGAGGTTAGTGCCCTATGGACTTTGGGACCAGTATTTGGGGAAGGTGTCGGCTTCTTCCCTTGGGGGCAAGAAGTGGATGAGGAGACAGGGCATGGAAGCCATTTTGTAGCTTCAGTGGCAGCTTCAGCTCCTGGTCTGCGAACTGTAGGGAGATCCAGCAATCAATCTGTGGGTTAATCGCTCTTGCTTTAACCTGCTTGGATCTGGATTGTGGTCTGGGGGGGAGTTCTAGAGTGGGTATCCAATTTGCCAGAGTGGGTGGAGGCTTTACAGAGGCCACCCAACTAATACCTCTGGAAGTTGTGAAGACCCCACGTTTGGGATGGTAGCTCTCCTGTCTGGTGGCAGAGTCCTACTGTGGCAACAAGCCCAAAAATCAAGTAATTAAGTGGCAATATGCCTAGACAAAGGAAACAAAATAAACAGAAAAATGCAACATTAGACTCCTATTTTGGGGGCAAAGAGGATCGAAGCATGGAACAGGAGGAGGTCTGTGAAGTCAGAACTCCTGCACCAAAAGCCCCAAATGAAAATATGAGCAGGTTGCAGGCCATAGAGGACCTTAAGAAGGATTTTAAAAACCAAATAAGAGAAGTAGAGGAAAAATTGGGAAGAGAAATGAGAAGGATGCAGGAAAAGTATGAAATAAGAGTCAACAGCCTGACTGAGGAAAATAACACCTTAAAAAATAAACTAACTCAAATGGCAAAGGAGGCTCAAAAGGGCAATGAATAGAACAATGCCTTAAAAACCCAAATTTACCACATGGAGAAAGAATCTCAAAAGCTCACTGAGGAGATTCATTCCTTCGGAGTTAGACTGGAACAAATGGAAGCTAGTGACTTTATGAGAAATCAAGATACTGTTAAACAGATCCAAACAAATGAAAGAATAGAAGGCAATGTGAAATATCTCATGGGAAAAACCACTGACCTGGAGAATAGATCCAGGAGAGACAATTTAAAAACTATTGGACTACCTCAAAGCCATGATCAAAGAAAGAACCTAGAAATCATCCTTCAAGAAATTCTGAAGGAAAATTGCCCTGATGTTTTAGACCCAGAGGGGGAAATGGAGGTTGAAAGAATCTACCGATCACCTCCTGAAAAAGATCTCAAAAAGAAAACTCCTAGAAATATTATAGCCAGGTTCCAGAATCCCCAGATCAAGGAGAAAATACTACAAGCAGCCAGGAAGAAACAATTTCAATATTGTGGAAACACAATCAGAATAGCCCAGGACCTGGAAGCTTCTACACTGAGGGATCGAAGGGCATGGAATATGATATTCCAGAGGTCAAAAGAGGTGGGATTAAAGCAAAGAATCACCTACCCAGCAAAACTGAGTATCTTGTTTCAGGGGAAAATATGGTCATTTAGTGGAATAGAGGACTTTCAAGCATTCTTGAGGAAAAAACCAGAGTTGAATAGAAAATTTGACATTCAGACACAAGAAGCAAGAGATGCTTGAGAAGGTAATCAGGGAAAAGAAATCAAAAGGAACTTATCAAAGTTGACCTATTTACATCCCTACATGGAAAAACAATAACTGTGACTGATAAAGCCTTCCTCATTATGAAAATAATTGAAGAAGGGTATACGGGCATATAAATACATATGTGCATGTGTGTGTATATGTTTACGGGTATACATGGATAGAGGGCATAGTTCGAATTTGTTGGGAAGGGATGATACTTAAGGGGTGAAGTTAAGAGGTGAGAGAGTAAAGTAGCAAGAAGAGATAGAGAGAGACAGGGTAGGGTAAACTATCTCATGTAGAAGAGGCAAGGGGAAGTAGTTGCAGAGGAGGGGAAGAACAGGAAGGGAAAAAGGCAAAACCATATTCTCATTGAATTTGGCTCAGGGAGAGAATGACATACATACTAAATGGGATATCTCACCCTGCAGGAGAGTAGGGGGAAGGGGGATGAGAGGAGGGATGATGGAAGGGAGGCCATTCTGGGGGGAGGGGAGGTTAGAAGTACCCACTATCAAAGAGGGACAGGATCAAAGTAGGGAATGGACCAGGTGGGAGGTGAGACAGGTGGGAGGGAAATATAAGCAGTCTTTTACAATATATCTACTATGGTAATGTTTTGCATAGCTATACATGTACAACACATACTGAATTGCTTATCTTCTCAGAGGGAGTGGGTGACAAGGGAGGAAGGGAATGGATCTGAAAATCGAAGTTTTAAAATTAAATATTTCGAATGTATATAAATACTATTATTAATACTATTTTGCATGTAATTGGGAGATAAGATGTGCAGGCATTGGGGCACAGAGATTCACCTTGCCCTAACGGCAAAGTCGAAGGGGGTATGGAAGAAGATATGGGAGAGAGCAGATTGGATGAGGGGATATCTTGTGGGACTGCTATTCTGGGGTGGTGGGTAGGGGGAAAATGGGGAAAAAATTGTAACTCAAAATCTGGCTGAAATGAATGATGTAAACCAGAAGTTAATAAAGCATTCGTTAAAATTTAAAAAATAAAATAAAATTATGTAAGATGAGAAATAAAAAAAAACAAATAAGTAGATTTGAGAATCATCAGAACAGAAATAAAATTTGAATCCATGACAACTGATAAGATCAAGTGGAATAGTATAGAGGGAGAAGAGAAAAAGGACAAAGAAATACAAACTAAATATCTTTCAAAGTTGGAGGTGAGGAAGATCATTAATGATGTGGGAATTAGAAAAGATTTCCTGGAGGAGGCAGTATTTGAACTAGGTCTTTAAAAATGAGTAAGATTTCCACAGTAAAAGAGGTAAAGTAGGGTTTCCTCCCACACTACTTCCTCCTTGCTCTCCAACCCCTTCACAAGCAGCAAAGTATGAGAGAATATTCCAGAAATAAATAACAAAGGCAAGGAAGGAAGGACATGAACAGGGTAAGTAGTCCATTTTGGCTGGTGTATAGAATACATAGACAGATGGTCTCTCCTGCCTTGGCAAAAAGACCTTTCACCAAGAGGATAAATCACTGCTGTGGTGCTAGCTAAGCTGAGGAATAAGCAAAATAGAATTACATATGAACTTTGGACCCACTGAAATTCCAATAACAATGTTCAGGTCCCTCACCCAATTTCTGAAGAAAAGAAGTAATAGGGTAAAGACCCTCGGCAAAACCATAAAACTTTAGCCTTGTACTTGCCATCATCTGTCAATGCCCTTTCCCTACTCTGGTCTCCTTTATTGTTGTCATTTTTTAGCCATGTCTGACTCTTCATGACCCAGTTTTGGGGTTTTCTTGGCAAAGATGCTGAAATGGTTTGCTGTTTCCTTCTCCAGCTCATTTTGCAGATGAGGAAACTGAGGCAAACAGGATGAAGTGACTTGCCCAGCTAGTAAGTATCTGAGAATGGCTTTGAACTCAGGAAGATGTCTTCTTGACCAGGCCCAGCATTCTATCCACTATACCACCTAGCTGCCCCATTCTAGTCTCCTACTATACTCTAAGTATTCTGTCTCCCACCCACCCCCTCGCCTTCCCCCTATTAGGAAGAAGGCAGATCTGATGATCTAACTCTGAATTAGTTTAATATGTTGGTCTTCCCAAAAGTATTTCCACTTTAAAAGAGGACTTTAAAGGAGAGGGAAGCAAAGTAATGCTTTATAAAGATGGAGGTTCAAACTCTATATCAAAGGAGTAGGGATGGGGG
>WOXC01005327.1:0-120202 GCA_011680675.1 Gymnobelideus leadbeateri
AAAAGCCATAATGGTAGAACGTGACATTGAGCTCTCTCCACTTTGATAAAGACAAAAAATAGATACTCCAAGAAGCTTCCCTGTAAATATGCAGCTATTTGCCAATGGTACAAATAACCACTTTTCAAAGTCTCTTTCATCAATTATAACTAGTGAAAATTTAACAACAGTTAATAGCTATCAATATATACAATGCTTTGAAGTTTGCAAAGTATTTTACATCGACTGAAAAGCTCCCAAAATTTTTATGTAGTTAAACTAAGACTTTTGGGACATCCTGTATTATCCCATTTGGTCCTCCCAACAGCCTTGTAAAGTAGATTCTTTTGTTGCCCCCATTTTATAGATAAAAAAAACTGAATTTGAAAATGGTCCTGAAGTGTCTGAAGCAGAATTTGACCTCAGATCTGTCCTAACTCCAAGACCAGGTCTCTCTCTATCTACTGCATCACCAAGAATCTAGGTCCTTAGAGGCTTTAAAAAAAGTTTCCTTCTCAGGGATCATTGTACTCACAGACTCAGCCTTGAAGAATAGGGCTCAGGAGACAGCTTGTGATTTTAATGGGGAACTTTGACAAGATAAAGACATGTCTCCTTTTATGCCTTTTGAGCTTAGAGTTACTCCAGATTGTGGATCTCAGAATCCTCGGTTATCAGGAAGTGGGAGTAGGATGTCCCTGATTGTACATTAAGCCTGAGAAGCTCTGGCTGGGTTAACAGTAGGACTCTCTTGTGTGGTTGGCATCATTGTCGAAATGTGATTTTGCTTGAGTTTATATTCTCACTCCTTTGGTACTATGTATGTTGAAAGGGTGCTTTACATATCGAGGCACTGTTGGAATGTGTAAGCCACCAGCGGGTATAAGATGTGTGACTAGGGAGAGGGAATTTAGCTGTTCTTTTTAAAAGATGCTCAAATTTAAAACCAGGCATGCTAAAAGTGAAGATAGGCTTGCTTTCTGCCTGATTGCTGGAGCAGCCAGTCCGCTGTTTCCTTTGGCAATGACAGTACAATATCTCTGCTAAATTTAACTTTGAATTCCCCATGATCTTGAGTGTCAAAGAGGCTTTTTCTTTTTTTCTTTTTCTTTTTCTTTCATGGACATCTGATGTGCATCAAGGAACTGGACTGGAACTAATTTTTTTTTGGTTAGTAATAGATCCCTCCAAAAACCCACTGACAGACCAAACACAAATAATCTACCTGCAGTTTCCACACTTTTTGGTTGATTAATTTTACAGTGCTTTTGTTTCCATGACATCAAGCTGCATACTGACATATATCAACCCACAACTACTAAGTAGACTGAGTAGATACCTTCATCAGAAGAGTTGCAGTTTGAATGCCAGTTGAAAGCAGATGGTTATGCCTGCACAGAAAATGCTGTCTGTTGTATAAATAAATAAGGAAAAAATATATCCAAGATAAAGCCAGAATCCCAATAACAGTAAACGGAAATATTCCATCAAAAGCCACAATGGTAGAATGCAGTGATGAGCTCTCTCCCCCTCAATAAAGACAAAAAAAATAGTTATTCCAACCTTAGAACTCCTGTGGTTTGTCCCTTTTTAAAACGGTGTTCTAATATTATGTGCCGCCCTACTAATTTCTGCTTCCATCAAAAACCCATGATTTTGTTCTCTAGTCAGACTTGTGTGACTGTGGCCATTTCTAGTGCACCAAAGTAACCTCCACACGACATGTTATAAATTGGCTTGCTTCGGAATAGAGGGAGATGATTAGATTTTTAGAGTTTCCCTGCTGAGTGGTACATGCCTGTTTGGTAATATTGTGTTATGAGTCAGAGACTCAAACAGAACGTCGAGGTCCAATCCAATACCTCAGCATTGTTGATCTGCTTTTTATTGATTTTTCATCTGCTCAAATCTAGAGCTCTCAGTAGATTTCAGGAACATTGTAGCCAAAGGTTGTGGTAGAGAAGTTTTAATTAGAAACCCATGGGGTTCAGCAAAACCGTTAGCTCGCTCTTTCTATTTTTTTCTCAAGATGGGGGGCGTGAGAGTTGCTTTTGTTGTATTCATGAAATAGGGTCTTTTTCATCAAGGAAAAAAAGTTATCTTTGTACAAGGCAAAGTCAGAGTAATAAGGTGTTATAGATTTTGTGTCTGAATATCACTGAAGACAGTGACTTTCCCTGTATACATTTGTTTCGTGGACAGGTAAACAATCTCATATTAAACATAGAGACATTTTGCCTATAAATTTTGAACCTATTATTTGCCTGATCAATTTTTCACAGCCTTTCAATTTTATATTACTAAATAATTACCAAGTAGAGCCTTGAAAGAAAATTGCTAAATATTTTTATGCCATTGGAAATCATCCTCCAAGAGCCAGTTTGCCCCCCTCTCCTTCTTCCTATCTTTAGCAGTTCCCTCTGTTCATTTTTCTTGTGGATCTGTTGAACAATATATAGCAACATGTAAGGGGCCCGCACTTCCTCACCTCACTGCTTTGTTAATGCTGTTCATTAATCCAGAGCCATGAGCTTTTTCAGAGCTGGTTAGAGATTCCATATTTCCATGGAGTTTTGGAGAAGGGTGACAGCTTACTTACAGCCTCTGAAACCAGACCTCATTGGTTGTCATGTCATTTTTAATCCAGATAAAATGGAAGGGCATTCACATGAACTCAGAACCTCTGAAGGCAGAAAGAGTAGCCCAGGGACACATATATATAGCGTATACGCAGTCATTCGATTGATCTGAACTGGGTGCAAAGAATCAATCCCTTGCTTGTATTCATTTTCATGCTGTATTCATTTCATTTCAATGTATTCATTTCATTTTGCTTTCTGAATCTTTTTCAATAGGAAAAAAATGTATTAATTCCAGGTTCTGGGGAACAAGTCCCTCCTTTGGAGAGAAGACCCTGGAGTAATATTGTATAAGGGGCTGCTGGACTCAACAACTTTTAAACATTTTCTTTCTTCAAGACCAGTAGTTAGGGCCAGTTGAAAAAAGTCAAAAGAAACCCAAGTTCTGAACTCTATGCAGATATATCACACATAAAGGTCTTTATTGCAGCAGCAACTGTTTCTATCTGGTTGTCCAATTTATCATTCCTTTATTTTTGCCTTGTCTTTACTGTATGTTCTATTGGCAAAAAATAAATTGTAGGAGTACAATATTTTGGTACCTGGTCCAAGAGTTGGCAAACCCATACTATGCCCTGAGCAAATCTACTGAGAAAAGGAAAGCAATTTCATTAGCATTTTTTACTTCATTTTTTAATTCAGTGTCCCAGATGAAAATACAGAGTGGTTTTGGTCCTTTCGACAGTATCCCATAATTCATGTTTATCTGATCCCTGCTCTCTATGAAGAAACATTTATATAAGAAGGAGAAATAATTTACCCAAATGGTACAGCCAGTTGAAGTTAAAAGCAAGATGAAAATTCACACTCTTGGCTTCCTTGTCAGAAGGCCATGCAGCTTCTTTAAGAGAAAAAAAGTAAATGAGAAACTTATGTTTCACCACAATCATAACACGGTTGAAATCATTTTTAATAAAGGCCATCAAGAACCCTGCTTCACCTTCAGAGGAAAAGGTGTGATGAAAATTTGAGACAATATTATTAGTAGCAATAGTAATAATATTTTGATCTCACCAAGCCCTTAAGCACTGCTTGAAGAATGAGACTATTAAGCATGTTAATTTGTAAGTAGTACCAAAGGAGAACTCTTAGGAGAAAAAAAAGCACCCAGGGTGTCTACAAAACTCAAAGGTAATTGAAAAGTTAAAAAAAAAGTCAGATTTCTCCCTGGAAGTTTGTTTGCAAGCATCCAAAGGTGTGGCATGGGTTCCCCACCCCTGAGTTAGATTATTGACTCTCCCACCCAGATAATGTAAGGAGGAAAATGGAAGACAAATCCGTTCCCTTTCTCATGAACCTCTACAAATTGAACACAATGTCCACTCCAGCTCAAAGTTAGAGTTTTGTCTTGGGGTTATTCAGAGCAGCGTCTAATAATCCAAGTCCTAGGTAAACAGCATTCGGGGATTTTCGCAGGCAGGGTGATAATCGCACACACTTAGGGATCTATGCCTCCTTCCATAGAGGCATGTAACCCCATTAACATTAATAGGACTTACGCTCACATATCGATGGCAGAGTAAATCCTTAATTAGTAGCAAGAACTGTTATCACCCCCACTGTGATAATACCTCTGAAAGATATTTTCATGTAGCTGTGATAATAGGTGCATCTTTCTTTATTTATTTATTTTGAAAGCGGGGGTTATCCATACATTGAAACATAGGATTTAGGTACCTGTAACTGTCTCAGGGGAAATGATTTTTTGGTTATTGTTAACGTAGCCTGTGCCTGTGTCCGACTGGAGCAAGGAAAGGAACAGTCTCTTTTTCAAATTCACATGAAACTGGGAGAATGTGTTATATAGACATGCTCACCCACCAGTGGGTAGCTTTGTGGTTCTTTTTTTTTATTTATTTAAATTCAGGATAGTTGTTATTCTGCATAAATTTGCAGAAACTACTTACAGACTAATAGCATATCAAAAGTGATTGTTACCTTGCTTATGCTTCTAATATAATAGTATAATGTGTCTGCACCATCTATACTTAAAGATGGTCTGGCCAGCACTGGTAAGGTAAAGGACATGGATTGAAGAGATCTTTTTTTTTCTAGGCAATGTGTTATTGATGAGCTGGCATTTGCCCCATGGCTCTCCCAGAGGATTGCTTACATCTATTACTCACACACATCGATTGGTTAATTTGATAATTCTATCACCAATCAGCTTGTGTCTGACCTTTTGCCATGGCAATGATGCCAGAGTCTTCATTTTTACATTGCAGACCAGCTAGATTGACCTTTCTGAGGAGAATGTCAAGGTATCCCTTGATCTTAGCCTGTCACTATATTTGTTAGAATGACGATGTCCCTTAACCTTGATTTATTGTAGTTCAGCATTCAAGATCCACATTTTGTTTATTTTAAAATGTCCTAATGAGGTATCCAGCATCTAGGGAGAAACATGTCCACAATTAAAGACTGGACTTTTCAACAGGGACCCTTTTGTCTCCATCTTATCTGTCCTTTTCTTTCATTTGACAAATTTGATCACACTCCCCTGAAACTTCTCCCCCAGAGTCATTTTTGGTGGCAGACTGAAATTCCAAGCCTTGTGCTGGTGGGGGTGGGGGTGGGGGTTTCCCGGGTTTGCTTTGTTTTTGCCCTTTCTGAAATTGATGAACCTGACAAAGCCTGTTTAAATACCTTGCAGAGATCAGGGGGAGTCATGATGGTGAAAGGTTGTTTGCAGGGTTACACTGCCACCCTGGTTCCTCTTAATTTATACTCTTGCCAGAGGGAAGAAATTGTCTTGATCAGGAGCGGTTCCTTGGGGAACAATACAAGGGCATCACTTTGTGACTTAGAAACTGTTGATTTGTTCTTTAGTTCAACTAAAAGGCACAATGAAAAGGAATCTGTGTTTTTCTTTGTACTGACTCTTTGTGTATGTGTATGTTTATAAACCCATATGCTGCACACATGCGGACATATGTATGTATATGCTATTTTCTATATTATATGGAAGTCAGGCAGTGATACCCTATAATTAAGGGTCTGTCATTATTCTATCTGAAAATAGGGGGAAAGGCTCCCCCCGCCTTTGATTCCCTGGGACTAAAAACCAGCCAAACCAATTTCCCCTAAAATTTTGAAAAATAAAATCTGTGCTCCCAGGATGAGAAGTTGTATGCCAAATTTCAGCCTGAAGCACATTTGAATGGCTGAGTTATAAACCTTTCATAAAGGGATGTTTTTGTCACTCACTAAAGATAAAAAGGCTCCTTTTTTCAAAAAGGAAATTATCTAGGCCCATAGTCTTTAGTGGGGATTGTTGCCATTTATTTAAAGAAAACACAATTTTAAATGACTGGGTTTTTGAGGACTGAAAGCAGCAACTGTGCCTGAGCAGTAATTATGTTTCATAATTTTGTTTAGCAAGTATTACATATTATATGAATAGCATCGTCGTCAAAGTGATTAGCATTCATACTATGCAAAATTCTGCATATTAACAGCCCCACAGTAGTGTCCTACACACAATACATTGTAATGGCTCCAAATTATGTTGTGTCAGTCAGTGCAATGTTCCTCCTGCACAGATCCTGAAATGCAACTCATTGACACAAAGCTAGGGGTGAGTAGACAACCAGAATATAGCTCAACATCTAGGGACCAAATAACTTCAAAATAATACCCTCCCCCCAAAAGAAGGAAAAAAAACAAACCAAACAAAGCTCTAAAGTAATAAGGTTCCTAGGAAGTAGTACTTGCAGTAGATCATCAGTAAAGCAAATAATGAAGGTAATTGTTTTAGACCTGCAGTTCAAAATGTTGAAAGATGCGCAGCCTAGCCTTTCACATTCATTTTTGACCTTGAAACCACACAGGCAACTTACCTAGACCCCAAGTTCTCTGTTTGGAGTAAAGGGTAAAAAGCTGGGCTGGGCTCAGGGACTTTTCTTCTCCAAGTAGGGAACTGGAAACCCAGAGAATCAAGTAATTGGGTTTCAGAGGGATAGAGATACAGAAGATCACACAAGCCAAGCTTTTTAGTCACCTTTCCAACCAGTGCTAGTAGTAAGTTCTACCTACTTTTGTCAGTGCAAAGTAAAGTTAGGGTACTTTATGGAACTGCTTCCTGGAGTAGGTTGTTTAACTTATGGGGGAAAATGTAAAAAAATAGTTTGGTGCAGTTTAGTACTGCTTTCAACAGTACTAAACCTTTGACCACCATGGAGAAACTATTATAAGAAATCCTGTGGTTTAGTCATTTTTGAGTCATATCCAACTCTTTGTGACCCCATTTAGAGGTTTTCTTGGCAAAGATTATGGAGTGGTTTGCCATTTTCTTCTCCAGCTCATTTTACAGATGAGGAAACTGAGGCAAACAGGGTTAAGTGACTTGCCCAGGACCACACAGCTAGGAAGTGTCAGAGGCCAGATTTGAATTCAGGAAGATGAGTCTTCCTGACTTCAGTCCCAGCATGTTATCCATTGCACCATCTAATTGCCCACCTAATTTATGGGGGAAATGTAAAAAAGTAGTTTGGTGGGTTTTTGTTATGATTTGTTTTCAACTATTGACCACCATGGAAAAACTATAGTGGTGAATGGAAAATATTATTTGGTTGATATGCACACATATGCATACAACATCACCAACAACAATAAGAGCATCTCTATAATGCTTTTAAGGTTTGTAAAGTACCCTTTGCAAGTGTTATCTCATTATCTCACCTGATCCTCAGAGTAATCCTGTGAGGTAAATGTTAGGTAGTTAGGAACCTCACTGCTAGACTTGAGGTCATAAAGAACTGAATTCATATCCTGCCTTGGATACCCATTAGTTGGAGGATTCTGGACAAGTCACTTTAACTTCTCTCTCAGCCTTATTTTCCTCACCAATAAAATTGGGATAAAATAGCACCTGTCTTTGTCAGGGCTATTTTGAAGATCAAATGAGATAATAATATATTGTTCTTTGTAAAACTTCAATGATCTACCAATTATTCTTTCAGTTAGATGCTTACAGTCACAGATCATTAAAAGTAGAAGGAATTATTTTTGTTCATTAGTCATGTTTCAGTTGTGTCCAATTCTTCATAACCCTATTTGGGGTTTTCTTAGCTAAGATAATGTGATTTGTCATTGCCTTCTCTAGCTCATCTTACAGATGAGGAAACTAGGACAAACAGGGTTAAATGACTTACTTGCCCATAGTCACATAGCTAGTAAGTGTCTAAGACCAGATCTGAAGTTAGTAAAAAAAAAAAAGGAGTCTTTCTGATTCCAGGCCAGGCACTCTGGGGTGGCCACCTAGCTACCCCAGAAGGAGTTACAGTGATTGTAATCCAATTCTCTCACTTCCTAGCCTACACTCAAACCTGGAGATTAACTAGGTGATGTTTGAGACTCTTTGTTTTTATTCTTTTTCTGTGCTAATGCATGGGAGAAATGATTCTGTTTTAAGAAAAGTGGAATCTAAGACTGGAAGCATATACCTGCTTAATTTTGACAGGTTCATGCAGATTTTAAAATGCAAATGCAAGGTCTTTAATAATATTTTTCCTTATCCTAATCATCTCTTTTATTCTAGCATTTGAGAATGTGGGTAGATTTCACAACCTCATTCTTGCCAAAGCAGTCTGAAATGGAGGTCTAAAATGGCCTTTGAGATCTAGTGCCATTTAAATGCTGGTAAATCCTTGGGTTCCATGTAAAGTAGCAGTGGCCAAATTCTAATTGATTCTAACAGAAGCCATACTAGCATGATTTTCAATTGGTTATGGCTTTTGATTCTGCTGAAATAGGGGGCTGGCATTTGGTCACACAGTTTCCTCTGCCTAGAATGTCATGTTGTAGAGGATGACCCTAGATTCCCATTAGTGATGCCAGTAAAATGCAAGTTCTGGCAAGTCTCACTAAGCTGGAAGAGCTTTGAGTGTGGGCCTAGAGACAGACTGAATTTCTGTCATTTGAGGACAAATGAGCAAAGTTTGAAAGGGCCAATCATTAAAAGATTGACCATCAAAGGAAGGTTTCATTTAAAAAAATATGTTGGCCCTTGTATTTCAGTAAAATTATCTTCTTGGGCAGAGAGGGGTTAAGGTTTGTTTGGACTGAGAGAGTATCTAATAAAATTGTGGATCCTTGAAGTAAGGAAAATATTATAGGGCAAGAACTTTGGCCAAATTCGAGGTTGTTTGATGCCCCCATACACCTCCCACCTGGTAGAATCTTACAGTGCTTTCAAGTTATAAAAAATACATTCAGTCAAAGATTATTATCTCTTGTGCTCTAAAATATTTTACATCTATTTTGGCATTCTTTTTCATCTTTTTTAAATTAACTGAAACTCAGCATGTTCAAAACTGAATCCATCATCTTTTCTTCCGTTTCCCTCATTCTGACTTCCATCACCCCTCTCCTGGACCTTTACACTCCTACATTACTCCCCTTTCCAGACTCTTCCATCTAGCCAAACTGTCTTTCTCACAGTTCCTTATATACACTATTTCCCATCTCTGTACCCTTGAATTGGCCTTCCCCAATGCCTGTAATTCATTCCTTCCTCAGTTATAACTCTTAGAATCTCTTTCTTCCTTCAATTTATTTGAATTCTATTCTGTATATACTTAGTTCATCTTATCTACCCCAATAGAATGTAAATTCCTTGAAGGCAGAGACTGTTGTCTTTTTGTCTTTGTATTCCCAACACCAGCACTATTTCCTACATGGAGCCCATGTCTAATAGATGTTTGCTGACTGATTGGTTTATCCTAACTAGTCTCCCTGTTTCTAATCTTTTCCTATTTTAATATCTTCTATCCATGACTGTTATAATCTTCCAAAAATCATTTTTGGACTTGCCCCCTTTAGAAACCTTTAGGTTTTTGTCCATTACCTTCAAAAGACAAATCAACATCTTTAGCCTAGAATTCAAGGTTATCTATAATGCAGATCCCCACCTACCTTTCCAGCCTCATCTTGGATTGCTACCTTTCACATGCCCTAACCTCCTTTCAAAATGGATTACTTGCTGTTGTCAAAGGACTCTGTTTCCCTACCATCGTTCTTTTGCTTTCTCTGAAATGCCTGCCACAACTCTTCTAATTGAAATCCTACCAACCTTTCAAAGTCTGGTTCAAATGGCACACACCCTCATTTTGCCTTCCATGACAGATCCCTCCTAACCTCAACCCAACCAAAAGTGACCTTTCTTTCATCTTTATTCTCACAACACTTTGACTGCACATCTTTAGCCTTTAGCATACTCTTATATAGATACAATCTCTTCTATCAAATTTGAAGCTCTTCACAAATGGTTGTGCCTTATTCATCTTTGACAGTGGTCTTTGACATAGTAGGGGTCTAATAAATGCTTATTGAATTGACTTCTCATGTATCCGTAGCCTTTACTTCCTGGTGGCTCTCTTGCTGAGTTGAAGCAATGGATAAAAGGAAAAAGACATTCTGAATTTCTTTTCTTCTCTATCCCTCCACTTTGGATTAAAGTGTGTGTGTGTGTGTGTGTGTGTGTGTGTGTGTGTGTGTGTGTGTGTGTGTAAGAGAGAGAGAGAAAGAGAATGACTCAGTGGATAGAATGCTAGGGCTGGAGTCAGGAAGACTTGTATTCAAATTTGGCCTTACTAGCTGTGTGACCCTTGGCAAATCACTTAACCTCCGTTTGCCTTGGAGGCAGTTAGATGTCTCAATGATAGAATATCAGACATGGAGTCAGGAAGACAGTTCAAATCCAACATCAGATACTTACTAGCTATGTGACCCTGGGTAAATCACTTAGCCTTGCCTTAATTCATGGGGGAAAGAAATGACAAACCATTCCAGTATGTTTTCCAAGAAAACTGTATGGACAGTATTGTGGTAAAGGATCACAAAGAGTGGGACGTAACTGAAAAAATCACAACATGCATGCAGCACCAATTCCTGCTTTGCTTCCCTCAGGTGGGTTATGAAACAATAAGAAACATAGGAATCAAAGGATTCCTATAAATTCTCCCTTATTACTGTCCTTCACTGTTAGCATACATACAACAAGGAAACTTTAAGTACCCCATGCTAAGGAAAACCTACAACATCTTCTGGTGATAGTTGGTAGAGGGAGGAAATTTGGGAAAGGTGGCCAACAACTCAATAATACCCAAAGGCCAGTGAGCCAGGGATCTAGAGTCTGAAATAGCTTTAAATAGCACAACCCTTATGAAAGAGGCTCCCATTAAAAATATAAGAGGAAGGCAAAAAGAACTGAAGATTCCAGAGCATCACCCCAGTTGAAAGCATCAATATCATTGCATTTAAAGTTGTCTGTGTTTGCTCACTGATTATATTTCCTACAGCATAGATTTCTCCCTCCCCACCCCAACCTGGAATGAACTCCATCCTCACCTCCACCTTATAGAATCCCTTGTTTCTTTGGATTTATGGTGCATTTATTCTGAAGGTGACTTACTCAACCTATGTTCCCTATGCCCAGAACAAATAAGAAAAGCCTAAATGAAAGCCTAAAAGAAAGCCTCAGCCTAAATGACTGTAGCTCATCTACAAAGCAGAACCACTCAATTCCATTCCATTCAATAAACATTTCTTAAGGATTTACCATGGAGAAGGCACTATGTCAGGCTCAAATTACATCCAGAAGCAATAATTAACTTTAGATTTTTAAAAAATTTATTCTGAATTTAGTGATTATCAGCAAAAGCAAACATTCAAATGCACAAACCAAATTATCTTTTCAAATGATGGTACCTGAAGCCATACTTCAACGAATCTGTGTTTTTATTGATATAGTCTCTCCCTCTGTACCAGTTGCAAACCATTCATACCTCATCCTCTGGGATTCTGGAGCATGATATTGCATGGGTACTCCGCAAAGAATCTACTCGACATGCTGGAGACCTCCCTCTAGGTCTTTTAACATGTTATGGGCACCAGAGGAACTCATCCACTGTCCATCTCTTATTCCTTGCTTTTATGCCTCATTTCTGGGACTTCATCTCCCATCTCTCCACCTTTGCATTGTTTATGTCTGACATGACTGGGATGTACTTACATTTACCTCCTAGAAATCCTAATGCCCTTCAAGACTCAGCATTTTCTACATAGAGTTTTTCTTGGACTTCCTCCTCACCTCCCCCCACCCCAACTACTAAAGCTGCTTAATCAGCAAGTTTTTATATAATAATTTTATATATAATTATGTAGGTGCATATTAGCTCCCCCTATAGAATGCAGACTCTGAATGTTAACTTTTACCTTACCACCCCCAGCACCATCCTGGCACATTTCCTGATACTTAATAGTTGCTTTATATGTGTACACTGATTGATGGATTGTCAAATGAGCAGCCTACTTCCTTGTCATACATCTCTTCAATTTCCTCATGCCGTGATAAAATCCATTATTTGTATTTTGTATATTTTAAAATATATATTAGCAAAAAATCCTGTTTGCCAGAAATAGCAGATTTGATGGGGTTCTTCCATTTGTTTGTATCTTTTTACACCACCTAGATTTTCTTCTGTCTCCCTCCCTAGTCTCTTACATAGGGAGCCAACCCTTACAACAAAACAAAAACACACCAAAAATTCCAACAACAACCCCCCCACACACACAATTCAAAGAAAACCTGGGAGAAAGGGAAAAAAATTCAGCAAAATTGATCAACATCAAAAAAAACCCAAATCTGATGTTTACTATATGCAATATTTAGCACCCATGACCCCTGACCTCTACAACGGAGTAAAGGTAGGTTACTTTCTCATATCTTGTCTTTAGAGCCATATGTGTTCCTTATCATTTCCCAACATCCAATTTCAATTGTTGTTCTTTCCATTCACATTGTTGCTCTCAGCATATATTGTTTCCTTTGTTGGTTCTGCTTCCTTCACTTCGAGTTAGTTCACGTAAGTTCATACATCTTTATCATTGTGCTTGTCATTTCTTATAGCACATTAATATCCCATTACATTCACATACCACAGTTTGTTTAACCATTCCTCAATTGATGGGCATCGATTTGATTTGTCGTTCTTTGCTACCACACACAAAAAAAGAACTGCTATAAATATTTTGGTCTATATGGAGTCTTTCTTTTTATCAGTGATTTCCTTGGGATAAGTGTGTATTTAGCCATGGAATTTCTGGATGAAAAGGGTATGAGCATTTTAGTTACTTTAATAGTTTAGTTTACTTTTAATAATTCCAAATAAATTCATCAATCTTGATGTTAACATTGAATGAAGACACCAAGTCAATCAGACAAGACCAGACCAACCAAAATTTTTCATCTATGTATGATTTACTATCATAGATGAAAAAGAGGGGAAGAGAGAGAAAGAGAGAGAGAGAGAGAGAGAGAGAGAGAGAGAGAGAGAGATGATTGTTAAAATGCTTTTTTACTACCTGCCAAATATTAAGGATACCTAAGCAAGCACAACATTCCTTGACCTAAAGGAACATATATTATAATGGGCCATAAGAACACAAAAAGAAACAGTGGAGGTGGGGAGAAGATCACTAGAAAAATTACTTAAAGACTGTGCTGGGCATGACATGAAAGTTTACTTAACAGAGCTGGGGACCCAGGGTCAGTCCAAGGTTGCATTGGAAGGGAACTAAAGATGATGGTCAGAGTGGAGACAAACATGGTGAAGATATGGCTCAGAAACAGCTAAAATGTGTTTCAAGTGTTTTCCATTGATTGAGTAAGGTCAGTGCTTTCCCGATTAAAATCATGCATTAACTTCTCATCATATTTTACAGTTTACAAAGTGTTTTACCATATATTATCTTGTTTAATTCTCAGCAAGATTATTGGAAAAGGTAGGTTATCTAGGTACTATAATTGTCACTTTACATTTGAGGAAACTGAGCTTTGATGAGGTTACATGGCTGAGTGAAGATAACACAACTAGTAAATAGATGCATGCCTGAAATCTAGGCCTTCTGACACCAGTTACATGGTATTCTTTGGAAAAACTGATAGATTCCAGCTCTGATACTTTTCTGACCCGGGATTCCACCATTTTTAAACACAGATTATAACTTAGTGAATAAAATTCATGTTGAAAGATGAAATAAACAACAAGTGGAATTTCTGTGGAGTCCTAGGATGAGATTTCTAAATATGTTTCACTTATAATCTAAATTTGAGTTACAAGGGGTGAAAAGCTAGTGCATTAACCAACTGCACCCCCTGGGTGCTCTTCATGTTTATAGAACTTTAAACCAAAAGTAAACCTTGGATGATTCCACAAGGACAAGAACATGCCCCCTGCTAATTAGGAACAATATAGAAAATCAAGCCTTTAATTAGGAGATTTGTATTTTTTTTAAAATTGGAAAGATTAAACAGTTATCTTTCTCTTTGATATTCAGGGAAGAAACAATTTTCACTGACTTTTAATGTGTAATCTTAGGGTAAAAGACCTCTAATAAACAGTGTTTCATAAAAGGCTTATAAAAAGGGGTCTTAATGAAAGAGTTTTAAAGAAGGTGGAGAATGTATGCCCCTCTTAAAACACACACACACACACACACACACACACACTTCTCTATCTTAAATAACTATTTGAATGTTATGCAGCAAGAACTTTCTTTTGGTTATTCTAAATGTTTACACGGCATGGAATACGACAGTCTCTGAGGGCATCTCAAAGAGCAATGGAGGGACTCATTACCAGGATGAACATGGTGTAATGCATAAGCTATGAATATTGCCTAAGAGAAGCAATATATGGCAGCTAGGTGGCAAAGAGAATAATTAGACTTGGATAAAGGGACTCAGAAAAACTTGAATTCAAATCCTGTCTCAGATACTCCTAAGCTGTGTGACCATGGACAAGTCACTTAACCTCTGTCTGCCTCAGTCTTCTCATCTATAAAATGGGGAAAATAATAGCACCTACTCCCTGCCCCTGGGTTATGAGAATAAAATGACATGATAATTGTAAAGTACTTTGAAAACCTCAACATACTCTATACATTCTATTAAAATATGCCATCAGATGTATAGTGAAGTCAACAGCATCAAGAGAAAAATATACACAATGACTACAGTAATGTAAATGAGAATAGCACTAAAGGATGCTCAATTCAGATTAATCACCATGAGTAGCCTTGGTCCTTGAGAATGACTGATAGATCATACTTCTCTGTGGCTTATAAAAAGGGCTTGGATTAGACTAACTCTAAAATTCCAAATTAAAATCTACAATAATGTGAGCTTAGAGAAGTGGGAGACCAAATGAATAAAATCAGGCATATGCCAATCAGACAGTTAAAAATAATAGTAATGATAACTAACATTTTTAGGTTTGTAAAATATTTTACATAGAAGAATAATAGACACTTACTTAATAAGTGCTAGGTGACTTCTATGAGGCTCACCACAACCTTCTTAAGCAAATGCTCTTATTGCCTCAATTTGACAAATGGAGAAACTGAGGCTGAGAGATAAATGATAAATGAGTCTTAGCTCATAAATGCCTGAGGGAGGATTTGAACTCAGGTTTCCTTAACTCCAAGTCCAGAGCTCTATCCATTGTCCTACCTCCCTGCCCCTTAGATGGCAAAAGAGAGGAATCAGGAAATTAGATGTAAAAACAAAAGACACCAATAAAAACTTTTTTTTTTTTAATCAAGGCTACTGAGTGGCTCGGTGGTGCAGTGAATAGAGCACCAGCCCTGGAGTCAGGAGGACCTGAGTTCAAATCTGGCCTCAGACACTTAACACTTACTAGCCATGTGACCTTGGGCAATCCACTTAACCCCAATTGCCTTGTCTTCCCCCCTCCAAAAAGAAAAAAAACCAAGGCTACCATCAGAGAGATGACTGAAAAATAAGGTAGATAATGATGACAAGAGATAACTACTAGATAGCCACCCATAGTCCATTTGTATCTTACATTGTCAGGAGATCTAGAAAAAGGCTCCCAACTTATTGGGAAGTTACTATATAGAAGATTCATGAGAGGAAATGGCTGAAACTTTTGTAGGATGGGAGGGCAGAGATAGGTTTGGGTTTGCATAGTTGGAGTGTATATCAACATAGATAATATCCCAAATCTATCAAAATATTGAAGTATTTTTCTGTGGAGGCAGATAAAATCTGAGAACAAGAGTAAGGTATTTATTATATGTGGGTATAATAAAAGTTTCTGAATATACAATAAGATGCTTAAATTAAAAGTATATATGCATATATATGTATATATATATGCGTATATATATATTTTTTTCCTAGAATAGAAGTTACCAAAGCAACTCTGTTGTACACATTTCCTAATAAAACTTACACAACACATTAAGAAAATTTCTCCTTGAGTTGAAGCACTTTAAGTTTTATTTACTTTAAATAAGTGATTATATTTGGATCAAAATTAAGAATTCTTCCAAATATTTATTTCGTTCTTCCCCTTGACATAGAGAAAAGAGAGGTGGAAAAAATATAATTCTCATCTCTGCCTGCCAAACTTTCCCCCTCTGTCTCCAACTAAATGTCTAAAAAGGAAATTCCTTAATGTTTCCAGATTCCTGACATTTGCCTCCTATGGGTCTCTGCGATAGAATCTAAACTTTGCTAGACTTCATAACTCTCCTATGATTGCAGTTTAGGTTCATGACTCCTATGTAAAAGAAGTCTCTTGGAATCTCTTGGGCAGTTCTGCTGTGGGTCCTTGGCTATTTCTGAACTTTTAACATCATCCATGGCTCTAACTTATTGAGGAATGGAAAACACACTTAAGATGCTTTCAGAAGTGGGTTTAAATTTTTTCCTCCATGGAATAGCAACAGCAGATGTCAAACTCTCATGTTATATAATTCTTATTCCTTATAAATTAAGAGAGAAATGTTTTTGAGGGTTTTCTGTGAAAAACCATTTGCACATTAAAATGAAGAGCTGAGCAAAACTACAAGGAAGTATCCAAATGCAAAAATGATGAAATGAGAAGAAGCAGCATGCAGCCCTATTTGTCCCATTGCTTACCATACAAACATGAATGGCAAGCCATGAAGGTTATAGTAACAAAACTGCAGATTGGTTATCGGTGTGTTTGTTTTATCGAGACCTGTGATTTTATTGGTTAGTGAATTGCTCATGAGAAAATCCTGTTTACCAAAGCATATTGGCAACTATCGGGCAACTCGTAATCTTATATGACTGACCCAAGGGTCACACAGTCAGACTGCAATGGAGGCGACACTTGAAGTCAATTCTTGATTCTAAGATCAGATCTCTACCAAGATTAAATACGTGTTCTCAAGCTTTCACATTGGGGAATAAAAGACCATATATACCGTCTATAACTCATCCTTATATTTTCTCTTCAATAACATTCCACCTCCTTTTCTCATATTCTAGCTGTCAGTTCTCTTTTTTCTTTTTTTATTTCCTTCATTCCCTTACCTGGACTACAGTACTCCTGATATTACTTAATCTTCCTAAGACAGTTAATGTCCACGGTATACTAATGTGGCCCCTCAAAGATACCTTTAACCAGGATTTGCAGTTCACTATCTTGCTTTGATTGTATCTTTGCTGACTTGGTGATTTTTTCCTTCTAACACTGGATGTAGGTCCTGCCAGTGCTCCATCCCACAATCCTGTTCCCACTTCTTTACTCTAAGAAAGTTGATTTCCACTTCTTTTACTTCCACTAAGAGTTCTATAAGGATGCAATGGCATAGGCTAGGAAGGTACCTAGGTCTCAATCGCCCTGCCCAGAGGGGTTGCTTTGGATCTGTTGGGTCACACATTTGAACATTTGGAAATCTGTAGGATATACTACTATAATACTGTTAGTGACCAGGATTTTTTGATTTTATATCAAGTCTATCATATAATAGGTACTCAATATAATACTTGTTGATTTAATTTGAATTAATGCACAGAAGAATGTTGCAGTGTAGTCAGAAAATATACCATAGATAGATATGTGTGTATGTATGTATGTATGTATGTATGTATGTATATGTGTGTGTAATATATGTAGAAAGAGAGAGAATAAGTACCATTTTTGAAGATGACCAAGAGGTGAAAATAATCTCAAACTGTATTGATTTAAAAAGATGTTATTGAGAAACCATTAACAACTGCTAACCCATATGCCTACTCTCCCATCCATAAAAAGTGTTTTGTGAGGTCGTCTTTATATGGATTGAGGATATTAGTAGGGAACAAGCAGACTTTCAAAAACAATATTCAACAATGGACCATATATTTACTTTCTTTTTTTTTTTTGCCTTTTGGAAGGCAATTGAGTTAAGTAACTTGCCCAAGGTTACACAGCTAGTTTTTTTTATGTGTGTTAAGTGTCTAAGGTCGGATCTGAACTCAGGTCCTCCTGACTCCAGGCCAGTGCTTTTACTCACCACGCCACCTAGCCTCCTCCATTTACATTCTTTCAATTGACTAAAAGGCCAAGAGAATATAAGATCCTATTGTGTTTATTGCTTCTTGATTATGTAAAAACAGCATTTAATTTGGTAAAGTAAAATGCCATTTTATAGGCTCTTTTACAACAAGGTGTCTCTCATCCATATATAAGATTTATTCAAGATTCTTCAGAAGATATAACAGCATAATAACACTGTTCAGTGACTCTCTAATAAACATTAAGTGAGGCTTAAAATAAGTAAGTATGTGTGTTCCAAAAGTAGGTTGCCATCACGATGGAAAGGTATCCTTCACAGAGTCCAACTGGAGCAAGTATTCCCAAAGAATACCTCCTTCTAGATTCTTCCAGAAGCTTTGTTTGAGGATGACATTATGTTGATTTCATCAAGCACCAAGACATGGCAAAGCCTCCTGGAAGATATCTGTCATCACTCAAAAGAGTTTGCCCTTTCCATCCATCCATAAAAGATAAAGCACATGGATGAGTAGAATGTGTTAGCAGGATTTTAACCTGCAACTGAATGGACACCCTAAAGAGTTAATACAAAACTTTATATATCTGGGACAGACATATGGGCAATAAGCTGAACCCAGAGTTGAAAAATAGGAGAGCAAAATGGATTGCTTTATGGGAAATTGCAAAGCACATTTACTAAGCTCAAACTTTCCATAGTAGTGAAAGTCCATCTTTTCAATACACTTTAGTCTATCCCTGAACTACAATCTTTGCTCCATCTTTGACCCTCTTTTCTTTTTCCTTTCTCTCCATTTTGGTTATTTGGTCTTCTCTCTTTGTCTCTTTCTCTCCTCTCTTCTCTCCTTCTTTTCCCTCACCTTTCTCCTCCCCTCTCCTCCTCTCATCTCCCCTTTTTTCCCCACCTCTCTCCTCTTCTCTCCTCTTGTTTCCCCTCCCTCTTCTCTCCTCTCCCCTCCTCTCTTTTCACTTCCACTTTCCCCTCCCCTCTGTGCCTATCCCGTCTCCTCCCTTCCTCTCCTATCCACTTTCCTTTTCTCTCCTCATTCCTATTCTCTCCCCTCCTCTCCTCATCTTCCCACTTTCCTACTACTTTACTTTGAAATCTCTAAACCACCAAACATCCTATTTTTTCTTTTACCTTTCAACCCCAACCTCACCTATATAACAACAAATTTTCTCTTTCAATTAAACTACCTGTTTTAATTGAAGGAGGGAAAGAGAAAGAAACGATCATTTATTAAACATTTCCTGTGTACCAGGAACTGTGCTAAGCACTTTACAAATATTTTCTCATTTAAGAAAATATTATCCCTCTACTTTTATTTCATTCTTCTACCTACTTCCACCTTAGTCTGGGTTATTTCCCATATGTAAACAAGTTCCTATTTCTTATCTGCCCATGCACCTCATCACAGAATGATTTGAGTACTTCTGGGAAGGATAGAATAGTCATCCTAAGAGAAAGAGAAAGTCATTCTAAATTAGTTAAAGGATGAGATGGTTAGTATAAGAAATGCCTTTAATTAATGTGAATGTTTGTGTTTATTGTATGAGATACCAAGAACAATGTCAGAGATTTTTTTTTTTTCGGAAAATGAGAGAGTTATTGTTTGGGGGTGGTCTTACTTCCTTATATATAAGCTTTGTGAATAAGGATTAAAAAGTCACAGTAACAAAAATCATTATTTTTTTTTGAAGCAGTTGTGGTTAAGTGACTTGCCCGTGGTCACATAGCTAGTAAGTATCTGAGGTCAGATTTAAATTCAAGTGCTCCTATATCTAAGGTTGGTGCTCTATCTATAATGCCACCTAGCTACTCCAATAATCATTATTTTTAATGAAAAGTATATGGTATCCTAATATTGACTTACAGCTATTAAAAGTAAATATTGGGGCGGCTAGGTGGCACAGTGAATAAAACACCGGCTCTGGAGTCAGGAGGACCTGAGTTCAAATCCGGCCTCAGACACTTAAAACAAAAAAAAACTAGCCTTGTGACCTTGGGCAAGTCACTTAACCCCAATTGCCCCTCCAAAAAAAAAAGAATATAAGAAAAGTAAATATCAACCCAAAATGGAACCATATGTTTCCTTTTTCCCCATCATTTTCATAAAGGTCTAGAGCCCAGCTAAGTAGATAAGGATATGATCTAAGTTCATCAGCATTGATTTGAGAACCCTTTTGTTCCATGTTTCCTAACACTGGTTTGTTTGTTGTAATATTAAGTAAGTCTATGTGCTCTAGTATGTTAGTTCTTTTTTGAATGAGGGCAATAAACAGAAAAGATTATCTGGTAGTTTGGGCTTTTTTTTTTAGAATCCCAATAGTATGTAGTCCTGTTGTTATATGTGTGATTTACAATGGCGTATATCTAATTCAGATTGGGGGGTTTGTGGCAAAATGCATGTGTCTTTGGAGTAGATGGGAATTATGATTTGTCACACAAGCTAATGTGGTCTTTGTCAGAACAGGTAAATTGAGGAGAAAGACTTGAAGAGGGAAATTATGGTATATCTATCTTTTGCATTCTCTCCTTTTGTCTTTGTTTTCTCATCTTTCCTTCTCTCTTGAAGGAGACAACATATTTTAGCTGAACTGAAGGAATCTTGAAACTCAAAAAGCACCAATTATTCTTCTGTAAGTTAGGAGGAGAAAAAAGGGGTCCCTTAGAATCCTTAAAGAAAGGATACCTTAGGTTTTTTTGTATGAAAAAAATCACAGGAAATTTAATACATATTATATATAATTTACATATGTATATATGTATACATGTATGCCTGTTTCTTCCTGTCTTAAAACAGTAGGACTCATTACTTTATTCAGAAACAAGTTAGATATTTATACAGGAGTTTATTTCCATGGTGTCCATTAACAAGACTGTTGGTGGAGGGATGGTCTAGGGAAGAAGGAAAATCTTCAACTTTCACCAATTATTGGGTCCACTGTAATTCCAAAACTTGTGGTATGCCAGGATTTCTGGAATCTTTGGGACTTGGTCTTAGTACTCCTACAAGGCCAAATCTTTTTTTTAATAGTATTTTTTACAAAGCCAATTTTTTTAAATAACCACACAATTTTACTTCAGAGGTATGGTCTCCAAACTTTTTTTGTCCTATCAGTTAAAAAAAAAATGAGTATGTTACTCAATATATTTGTTTTATATTCCTTATAAAGCAGACAGAAATTAAAAATACATGATAAAAATGAAATACTATTTATTCCTTCAGTCAATAGCGAGTCACTGAAGTTTATTGAGTAGGAGAATAATATGGCTTGACCTGTGCCTTAGGAAAATACTTTGACAGTTATAAGATGAACTGGAGATAGGAGAGATTTGAGACAGAGATTCCTAAGAGGTAAGGTGGCCAGACCAACTGGGAGGCTTTGGAAATAGTCCAAGTACAAAATGTAAAGGGGTACATGTAATGCAGAGAAGGGGCCATATGTGAAAGAGATGGAAGTAGAAATGATAAGATTTAGCAGTTGATTGGTTACGTGGCATGAGGAAGAATGAGGAATTGAAGATGACACTCAGGGGTTGAGCCTGGGTGGCTAAAAGACTTATGGTGTCCTCAATAGTAGTAGGGATGTTTCTAAGAGGACTATTTTGGGGGGAAAGGTAATATAATGAGGTGTGTATACAGATCACATCCTATTCATGCCTTCATATTCTGTGCAATTTATTCTGTCTGACTGAAAACAGAGCGAAGATAACGATATTCCAATTGACCGGTAGCCTATAATGTAGAGTCTGTTTTCTGAGGAGAGAAAGGAAAGAAGGGAAAGAGAAAGAGACACAGAAAGGGAGACAGAAGGAGAGACAGAGATAGGGGAAGAAAAGTTGTAAAGCCAACCAGGACTACTTCAGAGAACATTAATGGCAGCAAGCTAGAATAGGATCAGTGGAGGCCCAGAGCTCTCCTGACTCACCAGAAGGGAAGGGAAAAGCTAGAACCCAGTCAAGGCCTGTCATCTTGTCCAAAGCCAAACCAAGTGGGAGATCTCCTACTTCCTTTGGGAGCCAACAGATACTTGAGAAACAGGCAATAAGATCCAAAAACAAAACTCCCAAAGCCCAGCCTTCTAAGCCTGGTAAAATTAAGTCATATGTACATTGCTACTATGAGGAGCTAGACAGGACAAACAGGTTATTTCAAAGCTCCTTCCTTATAAATATTGCTGAATGGTATCAGCAGCCAAGTAGGAAGTTATATAGAACAGAAGAAGCTGAGACCATAGCCATGAGGCATCAATTACCAACTATAACATTACCAAGGAAAGCAGAGAGCTAGGGAGACCTACCAGGTCATTCCTTCCACAAAGCAGTCTCCTTTGTGCAAAATAGAACTCTTGAGAAAGTTTAGCAACACCACAATTATAGGTCAATTATTTTCTGCAAACAGTGCACAATCAGATGATGCCCAACATGAATGTTAAATGGACTTGAATATCAGAAAGACCTGCTTTCAACTCTTGTCTCTGACACAAACTAGCTACAAAGCCCTGGAATTATCATTTAACATCTGAGTGCCCCCAAGACTCCCTAAGATTATGCAGAGAAAATATAGATCTGATCACCTTTGGAAGAAAAAAATAGATAGATAGATAGATAGATAGATAGATAGATAGATAGATAGATAGATAGATAGATAGATAGATTATATAGATAGATAGATAGATAGATAGATAGATAGATAGATAGATAGATAGATAGATAGATAGATAGAGAAGACAGATAGATAGACAGATGGACAGATAGATGATAAAAGACAGACAAATGGACAGACATGTCACCTTTCATTTAGATCTTCATGATATACCACAAAATGTTCAGTGCATATATAAAACCTTAAAAAAATGAAATGTGGCATGAGTTTATATAGTTCAGTTCCCAGTTGTTTCAAATCCCTAGGCCCCACTAGAAGGAAGGGTATTTCTCAGCCCTCTTGACTTGGGTGTAGATGTTCTCTACCAGTTCCCAAATGGTGGTCTGAATTATAGATAGTGATAGACTACTTTCAATACAGGAAAAGATGGGACAATTAGGTAAATACTAAACTAAAAATTCTTCAAGTATAACAGTGTTCTTCTCTTTCTTCTCAGAGTTGCATTGATTACTTATTAAAGGCAAACCGGATATTTCTGTTTTTCTTCCAGACTAATAAAATGGAAGGCTTGCCTTCTATTTCAAATGTAAAACCCTAAGGGGATTTATATCATGTTGGTTTTGAGGAAAATTATCAGGTTTCTGCAATATTATATTAATGCATACTATAGAGGGTTAGCAGTTTGCTAAGTACCATGGCCTGTCCATCCTGAGAATGTGATAAATGTTTACTAATAAAAGGAACACTTATCGCCAAGGAAAATATTGAAGCTATAGAATTAATATTTGGTAATGTCTAACTAATCCAAAGAGAACAATTTATTTTTGAAAAAAGGTAAATCAAACTATGGAGTCAAACTGTATCTGGAGAGAATGAATTTATATATTCCAAACTTAGCTCCTTTTGTTTTGATACTCCAAGGACATGTTCTCTAGAAAATCCTGGAGGAAAGCCCACTCACTGGTAATTCACAAGAGGTAAAATAACATATGAGTTATTAAAAGGTCTTTCTGCGGAACTGGGATTAATTTCCATATCCCATAGGAACCCATATGCAGTCTGTTATCACACAAATGGAGTTTTGGTGGGTGGGTTAAAAATTAGTTACCAAAATTAAATTAAAAATAACTCAGCCATAGTAGAATCAGCCAGATTTTTTTTTTTAAAACAAAAGCTGGAAACCAGGGAGGAAAAAGTATTTCAGGCATACAGGATTTGTTTTATAACTCCTTTTGTATTGAAGATACTCTGGCAAACATGTATTCACATAGCTTCTAATTCAGACATGATGTTCCATAATTATTTATGGTGTATATTTCCTTTTAAAGAAGGAATATTTGGAAAAAAATCTTCAGATGATCACTAATGGGAGGCTATAATTCTTTTTTTTTTTAATTTAGAATTAAGGAATGGTAACTAATGCTTGTACCAGGCAGAACTCATAATATTCTAAAAGTCTTAGTGCAGTTTTAAGCTAATTAAGCTATTAAAGTTGAAAAGTATTATGACTTTTGGGAAAATTGGGGGATACTTTATATGTAATAATATATATGTAGTGATATATGTGATATATAATAATAGCTAGCATCCATATAGTACTTTGATTAAGCAAAGTTTTTTTTACAATAATCATTTTGTCTGAAATGAATAGCAACCCTGTTCAGATAGATACTATAAATATTCTTATCCCCATCTTACAGGTAAGGTTGAGAGGTTAAATGACTTATCCATAGTTATATAGCATGTGTCAACGGTAGGACTTGAAATCAAGAACATTATCCATTATGCCACATTGCCTATATACATATGTTAGATATAGAGCCACTGCACTTGGAAAAATGCCATTTTAAACATTTATGTATTAAGTATACTGAGATGCAAATTGTAGGAAATAAAGACAATTTTCACATATTTCATATCTCTTTTTTACAGTATAAAATACAATATACTTAATACTGAACATCAGTAAAAACATATCATATATTGACTGGATTCTGTTAAATAAAATAAAAATTATAGTTAGTTGATATTAGCACAATTGAAAGATTATCTTGATAGGTAATTTATTTTAAAAATTTTAGCTATCTAGAGATTATAATCCCACCAATAGCAGTAACACCTCTTTAGGAAATTTCCTTGCATGCATGTCATAAGGAAGAAAAATAGCCCTTTGCAATTTACTACATTGGAAACCCTGTAAATGATGTCTTTAAAAAAAAGTAATTTCTTTCTATCGATGACTCAAAACCTTATGTTTTTCCACCAGCCCAGCAATGATTCTTTGCCACCTTGCACCTCAGGGATTCCATTTGTTTGTAGTTTATGGGACTCTGGAATCAAACAGCATGAAACAGGAGTAATTATTTTTTTATAACATTTTCATCTTGAAGGATAATAATAAAGCACTATAGGTTGATAATGCCCTATATATGGTGATTGTTTCATCCAGCACTAGTGTGTATCTTCCTCCACCTTCCTCATGGGGAAAGTGCAACATTTCCTTTCACACATAAGCTCCTAAAAAGCAAGAATTGTGTCTTTGTGAGTGTGTTTTCTCATTCAGTCTATACACTTACCTCCTTTGTGGAACCCTCACTCGTTTCTTCCCTTCTTGGCTTTGAAAAACAACTTCTAGAACTAAGTCAAGATATGTGTGCCCTTTAGTTAAGTATTCTATATCGCCTCAGATTATTTGCTTCTAAGATCAAATAAGGATGATCAAAGCATAATATGACGATAATATATAATGATATTATAATTCATATATTATTAATATAAAATTACGATAACAATAATGGCATGTATATTATGTTTTAAAGTTTGCAAAGCACTTTACAAATATTATCTCATTTTATCCTAAC
This sequence comes from Gymnobelideus leadbeateri, assembly GCA_011680675.1. NCBI lineage: Eukaryota > Metazoa > Chordata > Mammalia > Diprotodontia > Petauridae > Gymnobelideus > Gymnobelideus leadbeateri. The sequence continues at coordinate 25,425 of WOXC01005327.1, forward strand.
AACAACCTTGGGAGGTTGAGGCTGTTTTATAGATGAGGCAGAGAAAGGTTAAGTGATGTGCCCAGGATAGCACAGCACAGGAAAGAAATGTCTGAAGCCAGATTTGAACTCATGGCTTCCTAATTCCTGGTTCAGTCCTGTATGCAATGCAACAACTAGCTGCTAACCAATAAATGCATCAATAAAGTCAGTGTGGCATGGTAGAAAGACTGTGGGATGTGGAGTGAGAGGACTGCAGTTTGATCTGTGCCTGATACTTAATATCTGGGTGACCCTCATTAGGCAAATCACTCAGTCTCATTCACCTTCAATTCCTTTATCTGTAAAGTGAGGGTATTATTCTAGATGGGAAGTTATTAACCTTTTTTTGTGTCATGGATCCCTTTGGCACTCTGGAGAAACCTATGGGGCCCTTCTCTTTGGCTGTCCCCCATGTCAATACCATTCTCCCTCTTCTGCTCTGACTACTGACCTCCCTGGCTTTCTTTAAGTCCCAACTAAAATCTCATCTTCTGCAGGAAGCTTTCTCCTCTTAATTCTAGTGCCTTCCTTCCGTTATTTCCTATTTATCCTATATAAAGCTTACTGTGTATATATTTGCTCCCTCATTAAATTGTAAGCTCCTTGAAGGCAGGGACTATCTCTTGCTTCTTTTCACAGCCTCGGTGCTTAGCACAGTACCTGGTACATAGTAGGCACTGTTTTAACAAAAGTTTATAGATTGATTTCCAGAAAAGCATTCTTAAATGCACAAATGAGAAGACAAAGGAAAGCAAATGCATTGGGGGACTTCAGGTCACAAATCATTGTTCTAGATGGTTCCTTCCATCTCCCAATCTATGATCATGGAACTAAGGGAGATTTTTTTTTGTCTCCTATACAGACTGATCAGGGGAAAATAATGAGAAAAAAGCATCTCCACTTTGGCACATGAGCCACAGTAGGCCTGAGGGGATAGCGATTTCCATTTTGTGAAAGTTCAAATTAGTGTTGCTTTCAAGATACCAGCACCTTTATGGTATCCCTGGGATGTTTTACCCAAACCAAGCACTGTGGAAAAAATGAAGATAGAGTTCATTTTTTTTATCTTTGGAAAGAATTAGCATTAGGGTGAGCTGTCCTTGCAAAATTCCAGCAATTTGTTTTTCTTTATGGTTTCTAGTAATAAATGTTAGTCCTTTGGACAAATGGAGATAAAAAGCTTAGATCGCTATCATTTTTTTCTTCTTTTTGAGGATTAAAAGGACAGAGCATTGAAGAAAGAGTAAATAGAGCTTGAGAATATTGTGTCTGTTCATTTGTGGCTGATGGAGCATGGAGGCTGCTTTAACATTTCCAGGCCTTTTGGAAGCAAAAGATGGTCAAGCTGCCCTCCCATTCTGCTCTCTCATTTGCTTACAGTTTTGTTTCTTCCCAAGAGAAGCTCGGTACTTTCTCTGTCTGTGTTATTATCTTCCAGGTGGTAACAGGCCTTTTAAGTTTCCATCTTCATCTGGGATTCCATTTCAGTTCCTGTCTTATCAAGTCTCTCTTTTCCCATTCTGGGGATGTGTGTCAACCATAGCAAATGGTATTTCTTTCCAATTTTACAGACCTACAATTGTACAGTTCAGTTTAGCAGACTCCCTCTCTTGGTGACCTTCTGTGTCCAATAACTATCAAGTATAACTCCTAGACATTTAGCTTTACCTATGACTATTCTATTTTTTTTGTGGATTTAAATCTTTATTTTTCTCTTTTCTTTCTCTCTTTGTGTTTGTTTCTCTATCAGTGTTCCTCTCTCTCATATACACAACACACACATACACACATATAACTAGTATATAGTATAAGTAGTTGTCATATTGATTTTAGCAAAATCAAATTTGTTATTTCTGCCTCTGGTTCTCTGCTTTTTTTCTTTTGAAACTCTAAAGCCAATTCCTCCTCTTTGTACCATTTGTTCAGAGTGCTTAGGTACTCTGTGGGTTGCTAGAAATGGTGCCAGGAAGCCCTTCCATGAGACCGTCCAGCTTGCTATGGAAAAGTTTGTTAAGTTTTCATTAAACCTGCCAGTCTCCATAGCAAATAATATGGTCATTGTTCTTCCAGAAAGGAATGGCTTGTGTTTAGGTTTGCCATGTTTTCCACTCTATGGCAAAAGCAGGAGAGAAATCCCTGCCAAGCTAAGGAAGCTGAATAAAATTTACAAGCAGTTTCTTCAGCAAGGGAGCCAGCTGAACTCACAGGACTCACTCTCTAAAGCTGAACAAAATCATATCTGTTCTTATAATTACGTGACAAATTATCACTTCCGTATGTGTTTCTGAAAGAGTGCAGAGGTAAGGCAGGGCCTGAACCCAGGGCAATTGGAAGGATAAAGCAGTGTCCCAATATCCTTAGAGCATATAGGGCAAAAAAGGACCAAGGCTGAGGAACAGCTTGGTAAAGCCAAATCTGTCAGGCAGGCTGATTTATATTAAATAAATAAAAAACGCCTGCAAAACTGTTCTTCACCTATAACTGAAAAGGGTTTTAGAATTCAGGGGTGAATTTGCTCTGCTTTGGAGGTCAGCATGAACACACAGTCGGTCACTTAGTGGGAACAGTCTCAGGTACTCAGACCCATTATTGTCAATGCATAGAAAGGCTTGCTTAAGGCTAGGCAGAGAAGGACACAAATCACAGATTCTCAGAGTTGAAAGCGATCTTATAGGTCATTTAGCCTAGTCCTTACCTGAAGCATTATTCCCCTCCACCAGGCCTCTGGCAAGTGGTTGCTTAGCCTCTGCCCGAACAGCTCAGCGATGAGGAATTCATTACCTCATAAAGTAAACCCATTCCCCACCTCTATTTTTTTAAAACAACTCTGATTGTTAGGAAATTATTCGTCATGTGGAGATGAAAACCTCCTCCCTAGGATTCTACTACTCCCTGTGATTTCCATCTGTTGTGTCTCTGAGACAAAGCAGGATGAATTGAATCTCGTTCCCTTGTGGCACCTTTCAAATATTTGAAGGCAATGACCATGTTCTCCCGAAGTTTTCTTTAGCCCGTGCTAAAATCTCCCAGTTACTTTACCTTATCCTCACAAGACAATTTTGAGTCTTTCTCACTATCATGGTCATTGCCCTTTGGACATGCTCAAGATTGTAGAAGTCCGTCCTAAAATGTAGAGTCAAAAACAAGACTCAGGACAACTCTAGATTTGGTCTGACCAGGGCAGAATATTAGCATACTGTCCCTCATTTGGTGCAGTTCTGTTTAAACAATCTAGAATCTCATTAGCTTTTTTATACCCATGTCACATCTGTGTTGATGGGATTTTTTAGCTACCCATGTCACATCCATATTGCAGTTCAATAAACCCCCCCAGGTCTTTTTCAACTCAAGATATGTCAGCCTTGCATCTCCCAGCATATACTTGTGATGTTTATTTCTTAATTACATTTTAAACTCTGCATTTCTTCTTAATCACTCTTTATGCAACCTCTCTCTCCTTTGAAATTATTTTCTATATGAAAGGTTTATTAACCAGTGTACATACTGTATTCTTCCCTCCTCCCCCCTGACCATATGTCCTTTTAAAATGGTAGATTGTAATCTCATTGAATTCAGGGATGATTTTGTTTTTGCCTTAGAGCCCCCAGCACCTAACACAGTGCTTTGCTCACATAAGGTACTTGGTAGATATTGGATGTATTGAATTGAATTTCTTTCATTCATCTTAAATGAAATTTTCTGATTTAATCCATCTCAGAGGCAGCAAGGTGGCACAGTGGATAGAGCTGGCCTGGATATAAGAAGACCTGAGTTCAAATCCAGACTCAGATACTTCCTAGCTATGTGTCACTGGGCAAGTCACTTAATTTCTGTCTGCCGCAGTTTCCTCAGCTATAAAATGGGATAGTAATAGCATCTACCTCACATAGTTCATGTGAGAATCAAATGAGATATTTGTCAAACATTATGTCCCTTGCATGTGGTAGGTGCCTAATAAATGCTTGTTCCCTTCTTGAATCCATGCCTACTTCCCTGTTTACCATCTTATACTTACATCTGTTCATGAGATTTTGGGATCTTAGTTCTATCATTTAGCATATTAACTATATCTTCTAGCTTCCTGTCATATAGAAATTTTCTAAGCATACCATCTATCAGTCAGTCATAGATTTTTTTTAATGGGCATAATACAGATCCCTGGGGCACTCCACCAGAGACTTCCATATAGGAGGCTGATACTAACTGCTCAATTTGACCCAGATGATGCCAATCTGGTATCACCTGTTCATCAGTTATCATCGGCTCCTGTTTCAACAAAAGTCAGTTCCTTTCTAGTCATTTATTTATGAGATGATATATTAAAAGCCACTTCTTACATGGAAGTCATGATTGGCAACATGCCCAATCCTGTGTATGCCCACCTCTTATCCCCTTCACTTTTGATTCTTTGTTGAGTGTGATGTAATGTGATTCACGGCTGTATGTCATCACTGGTGATATATCAGTATTAAAGAAGATATACTTTTGTTCCAGGTCAAAGCTTGGGACTGTGAAAGTACTCATCAATTTCTCAAATGCTGTATAGCATATGTGTTCCTTCCCATGTCTCACTCAGTTCTGGGCCCAGCTCACTGTTTGTCTGTCGTGCCCCCTCCTATTAGAATGTGAACACTTTGAAAGCGGGAATTGCCTTTTCTATTGGTAACTACACAACTTACTACGATGTTTTGTACCTACCAAGTACTTAATAAATACTTTTTCCTTCATTCCTTCATACTGACAGACCAGTTTTCTGGCATGTTCATCTAACTGCCTGCTACGTAGTGTGGATGGTAGGAATTCTTCATCCCTCATCCATTTGGTTTTCTTCATAGAAATTTTTCTAGCCTTTTTTCCTTTGGAAAGGTTGTGAATCTCATTAAGGAAATTACATAGTATGGCAAGATTTAATGTATTCAGTACAATGTCATCCTCGAGCAGGAATATTCAGAGGCCCTCACCATCTATAATGAATCCCTCTTTCATTGATGATGAAGGGCCGTAGTTTGCCAACCCATGATATAGACTTGGCAAAGACAATCTTTCATGACAATGGCAAACATCTTTGTATAAACATTCATCTTCTTCTTTTATGCCTCACTTAATATTGATAATTAGAGAGTCATTGAACAATGTCATCCATGGAGAGTTATTTTTGTTGAAGGAGAGCCTTTAAGGATATATTTTGTTATACAAAATGAAATACCTTTCTTTTGGTGTTTCAATGATAGGTTTAAAAAATAACCCAATAGGATATTGTATTTTCTCTGCCTTTTAGTCAACTATGGGCTCTGAAGATTTAGTTTTCTGTAGAAAATGGACATTTCTATAACCTTAACATCTGTAAAATACTTCATATAGACTCATAGATTTAGAGCTAGGAGGGACCTTGGAAGTCACCTAATCCAACCTCCTACTCTTACGAGGAAACTGAGGCCCAGGAAATGAAATAGCTACCCTGGTTACACCAGAATTGAGGAACAAAGGTGAGATCTGAGTAAAGGACCTTTGACTTCAGAGCCTGTGTTTAGATGCATCAGATAGTCACCATGACACTCATGTACTCTCTCATTTGATCCTTATAATATTCATCTAAGTACTTATATGTTATTATCCTCATTCTATAGATGAGGAAACTAAAGCTCACAAAGTTTAAGACCCACGGTCACACAACTAATTAGTCAAAAGAAGGATTCAAAGCTGACTGTCTACCAACTCTAGTCTTCTGTCTGCTATGTAGTCCTCTCTCTCTCTCTTAATATAAACGTCATTTCTTATTAAAGATAACATTCATGAGGTATAAAGCTTCTGAACAGTCCACAAGCTCTTGACCCTTTCCATTATTTTTCATTTGCAATCATATTTTCTATCGTATTTTGCTTTTATTCTAATTTATCAGGCATTTACTAAATGACTACTTTGCTCTACTTACTATTCTAGGCACCTAGGAAATAAACACAAAGCAGCCCCTGCCCTCAAAGAGTTTGTAGTCTTCTTTCCTCTATTGGGGTCACTTTGGCATTGAAGTCTCAGTGTGCATGTTGACTTAGTATAGAGAACCTTGTCAAGCTCCTGTTGAGTTTTTCCACCTCAATGCTGGCAGATAAAGTTGCAATGATCTCCATGGTGATCTTTTTCCTTACACTCATCATGAAAATGCAGAAAATGATGACGCTTGTAAGTGCCCTTGTGTTTCTGACCATGTTATCTTCCCCACCCTCAAGTCCCCCCCTCAATTTATGTCAGGGACACCCTGTTATTCTAGGATTAAATATCAACTGTGTGTAATTGAAAGCTCTTCCCATAGCCACTTCCTATTTTTTTAGTCTTCTTATACTTGAATCCCTTCCATGTACTTTGTTTTCCAGCCATGGTGACCCAAGTGCTATTCCTTACACACATCACACTCCACTAGATGACCTGGATTCCAGTTTCAAGGATGTGACCTTGGGCAAGTCATTTAACTTCTGTGAATCTCAGATTTTTCATCTATAAAATGGGGATAGTCATACTTATACTATCTATCTCACTAGGACTATCTAGGTCCTTTGTGAAAATCAAATGAGATAATATTTGCAAAGCATTCTGTGACACTTTGTAAAGAAATATGTAAAGGTAAGCTGTGATTATTACCATAGAGTGAGCCCTTGAGACTTGATACTATGTGTTATAATTCTTTATAACCCCCACATTACCTACCAGTGATATGCACACAAGAGATGCTCAGTAAATATTTTTGAATGAATGATCTTGAATTAATTAACATAAAATATAAGACAATATCATTACTGTTGAAACATATGGAATTATGAACTGTAGGGGTTCATAGAAGAGGCAGATAATGAGGGCTCGAAGAGCCAAAGAAGGCTTTATAGAACAAATGGGAATTGAGCTGGGTGTTGTATGATTGCTTAGCTATGGAGACAAAGCAGGGAGAATGGAGTGTGAAGAGTGACTAACATTAAGTAGTCTATGAATGTACCCCCTGAGCCTCCATCCCTGTTCTTCTGCCCCCAAATGAAAGAATTGCTATGGCTCCATGAGTCCTTGTTAAACTGCAGCTATAATTAACAAATAAAATAGATAAACAGATAGATACAGTAGCCAAAGAGAAGCAGCCCCTTCCCAAAGCCCCTTACATCCTGCTCCTACGTTCCCTCTCTTATCACACCTCAGCATAGTAAAAATCGAAAAAAGATTTGAAAAAAATGAAAGGAATTCTGGAGACATGCTCCTCCATAAGAGTTTTGCAATTTTCAGGGAGAGCTGGTATGGTACAGTGCAGAGAGTGGTTGGGAAAGCAGTTTGTTCTCTGCTAATGATAGCTATGGATTCTGAAATGAGGCACAGCAGGTGGGACAGTAGCACTCAATTTTCAAAATGTGTGCCCTAAAACGTGTTTGCTTAAACCTTGTCTCTACCACCCTTTAGGGGCCTCTACATCCATCAAATCCAGACCCCAGGAAGGAAATTCAAGGCTCCCATTTCTCACCCACACTTTTTTTAAAAGCCACTACAATTTATCAGTTACCTTGGAGTTTCAGTTCCCACAAGTTCCTAGAATGGCTATGTCCAAGCCCCTTCATGTTCTCTGAAAAAAATATTGTTTTTGTCGAGGCCCAAATAAGTTTTAAAAGAGGTATGGGAATCTCCTTATTGATAGGTCTTATTCTGAAGTCATGGGATGCCAATTACCTGGCAAGAGTCAGGGAATCGAAAGGCAATAAGGGTACCAGTTAGAAGTGTTGTACATAGAGAAATCTATAATAGTTGTTTAAGGTACAATGGCCCGGAGTGATGGACGGAGTCTGAAGCCCACCTCAGATGCTTGTTAGCTGTATGGACCAGATCAATTTCTTGATATCTCTGAGTCTCATTTTGCTCAAATGTAAAGTGGGCATCTACTCACAGAGTTCTTGTGAAAATCAAATGAGATTTTGTGTATGTGTATGTGTATATATATGTCTTGGGAACTTTAAACTGTTTATAAATATAAGCTATTATTGAGCTACAAGTTAAGAAAACATATGAGTTTTCTGTACTTTGGAATCACCAGCTGTGCCTGGAATCAACCAGTAAAGGTATTGGGAGAATTTTAGAGTTGGCAGATGATAAGACATCATTATCTACTTCAGAAGTGTCCAGCATAGGACCTATGGGCTACATATGGCCCCAAACACTCCCTAGTGTAGCCCAAACCTGATTAAAATGTAGTTCCAAAATGATTTTAATGTGTTGATGTATTAATAAAAATGAAATATGTAAATAAGTGTGGTTTTCTAAGTCAATATGTAGCCCACAGGGAACCTTATGTACAGTTTAGTGTTCTCTGTTTATATTTGAATTTGGCACCAATAATGGAGGGCCTACATTTTAGGTTGAGTAATCCCATTCACTTTATAGATGAGGAAACTGAGATCTAGAAAGCAATTTTTCCAAGATTACATAGGAGTTGCTGCATTCTAACCCTCTGCTTCCAATTACAAGGTTGTATTTCAAAAATACTGTTTTGGTAAATGAGCAATGGAAAACCTAAAGGCCTCATAAAGGTGCTTCTTGGACAATTCTTGAGAAATTGAAGAAAAAGGCAAACAGCCAATCAAATGCTGGTTTTTGTAAAGTCTTATCTTGCTTATGCTATCAAATGTCCATTTTACCTCTCTTCTCTTGCAGTGTTTTCTTAAACATGTTAAAATGAGGTTAATAAGGTATGAGTTTTAGTCTGAGTTCACACCATCTTAATCTCCAGAGGTTTTATCATGCGTTTTTAAAGCTCATACCAAGAGAATGAATGATTGACCAAAAGTTCCCAGTAGCATGCTTCTCTTGTCATTGTCTTCATCATCATCATCATCATCATCATCATCATCATCAGTATTTAATTCATATGGAAAGTCAGTAATGAAAGTGTTCAGGTCTCCCGAGTAAGGGAATTCCCCAGATAGCACAAAGATAAATGTGGCAGGTTTTGAATTAACCAGACTTTTACAAAGAAGTAACAGGGTCTTTAGGTCCAATGTGCTTTGCTTCCCATGTAATTCAATCGCTGGTTATTTCATTCCCCCATTTGATTTGATTAAAATCTCAGCAACCAAATCATTTGTATTGTAAATCACACAACTTCCCCCTTTTATTTCGATCACTTTTGATTGCTTTCGGCAGGTTTCACCAGATGATTCAATTACAAGCTGTTTTAGGGGGAAAATTGCAATTTAATCAATAAGGAAGAGGCTAAATTTCTGAGCAAACTGAAAGAAGAAAACACCTCCAAGGAAAGTCCCTAGTTAAAAAATAGACAAAAGAACTTTTCTTGTCAAAGCAAGACTTCAGAATGCCCTGAGGTCAGTGTTTCCCAAATTGTGTTCTTTGAACCACTTCAATTATGTGAATAGGGATTCCTTGAGAAAATTTCAAGCCAGGGATATTTCCCCCTTTGAATTTTTATTTACAAAATTAGATGAGCATCTAAAATATTGTGTATAATAGGCAATGTGCATAGTGGATACAAGTCCAGTTTTGAAATTGGAAAAATCTAAGTTTAAGGTTTCACCTCTGATATATGCTGATTGTGTATCCATGAGAAAGTCACAACCTCTAGGGTTAGGGGGATCTCTTTAGGATAAGTCTCATAGGTATCGCTGGATCAGCATAGATGGAGAGAAAATCCACAAATATTCCCAATGTGAATTTCCAACATGTGTGAATTCACAGATCAATACCCTTTATCTTCTCCTCAAACTCCCTCCCCCCCAAAAAGTAAGGAAAGAAATTCTGATAAAAGAAAATATTTCCTGGAAAAATGCTTAGTTAACAATAGATTGAATGAAGATATCTTGATATTCTATGGGTCATGATAGGCACACAAATATAGTAGGAGGAGTAGGAGTAAGAGGAGTAGTAGTAGTAGTAGTGGTGGTGGTGGTGGTGGTAGTAAGGTAGGTAGGTGTAATGTTTATGGAATAGGAAAATCTTCTCTGTCCATTAATAGACCTATATGTGAGCACGTGTCCCCTTTTCCCTTAGAACAGGAGCCTTGTTCCGAGGTCTAAAGGTACACAGGTATTTCAATCATGGATATGTTGCTGCTTTCACAGTTGTGATACATCCTGAGTCACATAGAGCCCATTGAGGGGAGGAACTTGCCTAAGGAGGAGCTTGTTCAGGGGAGGTTTGCTTGTAGGGAGGCTTTCACACCTTTTGGTACTCAGATAATTAGGCATTGAATCACAGGGTTGTGATGCCTTGTGGCTCGAAGCCTATTAGTTGAAAACTATATATAGTGGGATGTTGGTATTTTACCTTGGGGGTTTGCTTATGAGAAGGACCATTTGATTCCCTGGATGGGATTCTGAGTAGCTGATTGTTAAGAGGCCCCCAACTACTCAGATGTTGGTCCCCTCCCGGTCTAGTGGTATATGTAAGTGGTTGAATTACTTTATTCAGACAGTTGGAGCCCTGTATGTTGGATCCCTATACTAATTTCTCTGTGTTTCTCTGCTTGTATTTTTCTCTCTGCTTGTATTTTCTCCATGTTCAGGCTGCTGACCTTTCCCCTGAACTAGTGAATGACAAATATAATTAATTACTTACTGAATTAAAGTAAGATTGTTAATCCCTTTGAAGCCGTCTTTCCTTTAGAAAAGCAGATCAAAGAACCTGTGCTAGCAGGCTATCCTGGGTGTGTTAGGGTGCTTGCTAATACAGTAGGTAGCAGCAGCAGCTAAAATTTATATATTACTTTAAGGTTTGAAAATATGTATTATTACCTCATTAAATCTGTATAACAGCCCTGTGAGGTAGGTACAACAGCCATTATTATATCCATTTTACATCTGTGAAAATTGAGGCCTAGAGACATTGCAATTTTGTAATCACACAGCTAGTAATTATTGAGGAGGACAGATTTGAACACAGTGCTTCAAGTTTTACTACAACCAGCTACCTAAGTATACCCTTAGGCCACATTTCCCAAACTGTTTTCTTGGGAACCCTCCATAAACAGGATTCCCTAAGAAAATGTCAATGTTAGTGATATATTTCCCTCTGACATCTTGAATATGATGGAAAAATATGCATTATTTCTGATAATTTGTAGGTATGAAAATAAACTATTTCATTTCTAGGGATAGTGAATGGATCTGTCATCTCCTTGGCATGGTTGACACTTGGATAGGGAAACTCCCTCTTTCAATCCAGGTGGCACTTGCTTTGCAACATGTCATTTTAGAGTTACCTTGAGCTCTAATGTTAAGTGACTTGTCCAGGGTCACAACTAAGTTTTCCTGGATTGAATGCCAGTTCACTATCCACTATGCTATGAAGCCTCTCCAAAGTCTCCTAGTTTGTTAAAAACAAAACACACACACACACACACACACACACACACACACACACACACACACACACACACACACCAAAAACCAAAAAACCTTCTTCACCCTCCCTGCCTTGTTCTGAAGGCATTCCTGTTCTTCAGATCTCCCAGAACTGACAGGCAGGTTCTGTCCAGTGAGCTCAAAGCATTCTATGACACAGGTAAGGTTTGTCAAGCACTTTACATATTATATCACATTTGATCTTCACAACAAACCTTGTGAGGTGAGTGCTGTTATTATCCCCATTTTACAGAGAAAAAAACTGAGGCAGAGAGAAATTAAGTCTTTCCCAGGGTTCACAGTTAGCAAATATCTGAGGTGAGATTTGAACTCATCTGCCTGATTCTACGAACAACATTCTAGACACTGTTCCCCTTCTAAGGACTAGAACTGATTTCATGGACATAGGAAACTCCTACCAATTCAGGTTAGCAATTTAGTTTTTAGAGAACTAAGAGGGCGGTTAGGTGGCGCAGTGGGTAGAGCTCCAGGCCTAGAGTCAGGAAGACCTGAGTTCAAATCCAGCCTCAGTCTCTTACTAGCTGTGTGACCCTGGGCAAGTCACTTAACCCTGTTTGCCTCCATTTTCTCATCTGTAAAATGAGCTGGAAAAGGGAATGGCAAACGACTCCAGTATCTTTGCCAAGAAAACTCAGATGGGGTCACAGAGTCAGATACAACTGAAATGACTCCACAACAACACAAAGAGAACCAAGAAGTCAAATAACTTGCAGGATCACATTGTTGTTCAGTTGTATCCAACTCTCACTGAAGTGATCTGTGAAACCTCTGTAATTTCAGGTCTCCAAGAATTGCCTGGGGGATTTTGTGGTTGTTGTTGTTTAGTAGTTTCAGTTGTGTGCGACTATCCATGACCCCATTTGGGGTTTTCTTGACAAAGATACTGGAGTGATTTTCCATTTCCTTCTCCAGATCATTTTACAGATGAGGAAACTGAGGCAAACAGGGTTAAGTGACTTGCCCAAGATCACACAGCTAGGAAGTATCTGAATTCGAACATGGCACTTCCTGACTCCAGACCTGACACGCTATCCATTACACCACCTAACTGCCTCTGCCTGGATGGCATTTACATGCAGTCTCAAAACTAATATGTATCAGAGGAATAACTTGAACACAGGCTTTCCTGACAATACCCATTGTGTCCCACTACCTCTCTCAGAAGCACATGGGAATAGAAATATATCGGATATCTTGACATCTCCATAGGTCATAATATATTGCGTTTTGATGTAAAATAAGGTGGTACTAACATTAGTCATGTATTTTAAGTTAGGTGGTGACCTTGCGATTTGTTAACTCAAAACGTATTATAAATGACTCAAATGTTGTAACAAATGCTTCAGCCCCTGTGGCATCAGCAGAAAACAATTTAGCAGAGTCCCTTAGCAGCTTCAGGATAAAGTAATCTGAGTTATAACTCTAGCAGCATTTTGATGCGGGGATTATGTACCAGTTTGGGTCCAGTTTGCAGGGGAGGGTGGTTCATTTGTTTGCTTATTTTAGAAGAACTCTGGGATGCTTCTGTGGCAAAGTCAGAATTTAATTTTTTTTCTGTAAATAAGGATACCTATATTTTCTAGCCATTCAGAGAGCTCTACTATACACTAGAGTTTTGAGGTTTTTTCCATATAATATTTCCTTCTTAAATCCTTATAGAATCTTAAAGCTGGGAGAGAACTTATCATATGCGCGCACACACATACACACACACACACACACACACACACACACACACACACGCTACTTCCAACATGACCATGAGTTTTCCTGGGTCTCAGTTATCTCATTTGTAAGATGGGACATTTGAACCTTATAGCTTCTGAGGTCCCTTCTGGCTCTATAGACGTGATCTTTCACCCCACTCTGTCATTTCCTACCAATACGACCTTAGATTAAGTGATTTATATTCATTAAGCTTTGACTTCCTTAGCTAACAAAAAAAGAGAGAGAGAGGGAGTTGGGCTAGATTATTTCTAATCCCTTTTAGGTCTGGTTTCATGATATATGATTCTAAATTATTTGACTCATCCCCCTCATATTTTAGAGACAGGAAAACTTAGGCTTCTCCAAGGAGCTATGGGTGGTTCTCCAATGTTAGAAGTTAGATCTCCCATGGCACTTATAAACCACTTATATATTAGGAAGCTTAGCCCAAATATCTCTTCTGGGGACAACCTTTAAGTTCATAAGAAGAATAGCTCTTATGTATTTAATACTCTTCAGTTTACGGGGTGTTTTCTTTACAACAACATTATGAAGTATGTAGAGGAAAATCAGTAACACATTTTATTGTTGGGGTCTCAAATATAGGGAAAACAGAGAGATAAGTGGAGATAGACACAGAAAGGTAAAATGTTCATCAAATGAAGAGATAGACACTTACTAGGTGTGTGACCCTAGACAAGTCACTTAACCCTATTTGCTTCAGTTTTCTCATCTGTAAAATGAGCTGGAAAAGGAAATAGCAAACCACTCCAGTATCTTTGCCAAGAAAATGCCAAACAGAGTCTCAAAGAGTCTGGCACAACTGAAAGGTCTGAATGACAACAACAGATAGCAGGGGGACAGGCATGAGGTGGCAGAGGAAGGTAAGCAGTGTGAGAAAGAAGATGGGAAGGAGGAAAGGCTGTATTAGCAAAAATCTTAACACACCCAGGATGGCTTGCTAGCATGGGTTCTTTGATCTGCTTTCAAAGGAGACTTTTCAGAAAGAGGTTAACAATCCTACTTTTAATTACATTCATTAGTTCAGGGTAAAGGTGAGCACCCTGAACTTGGAGAAAATACAAGCAGAGAAATTAGCACAAAGACCAACAGATAGGGCTTCAACTGTCTGATTAAAGTGACATTACTATACACTTTACATACATCACTGAATCAAGGGAGCACAGAAAACATCTGAGTAGTTGGGGGCCTCTGAACCTAGGGCTACTCGGAGTCTTAACCAAGAAATCAAAAGATTCTTCTCATGAGTGAACCCCTAAAGCAAAATGCCAACCTCCAAGAATATATAAAAAGACTCAACCCCCGATTGGTTCAGAGTCAGGAGGCACTAAACCTATCTGACTCAGCACAGCTGTGAATTATCAGGGTTCAAAGGAGATTAATCCGTCAAATTTTTACAATGTAGTCTGAGTCTGAGAAACTGAACTCCAAAAAGAAAAGAATAAACATCCCACCTTACTTGCTCTCACAGAGGTGCAGGGAGTAGCTCACATAACCATATGTCAGAGTTGGGACCCAGATGGAGATGAATGAATGCTAGGGGCTGAGGGCAGGAGTTTTTATAGGGTTTCTGTGGGTGGACAGACATACTCTTTATCTGTGGCACCTTGGGTTAGTTCATTAACATATCCACAGCCTTTCAAAGTTGTCAGAAAGCCTTTAAAGTTACTATGTCCATGTCAGAGGTCATCTAGGCCAAAGCCCTCATTGTATAGATGAGGAAATAATACAGGGAGGCTCAGTTACTTGTTCAGTCCCCCACTGAGTCATGGAGCTGAGATTCAAACTTAGATCATTTGGTTCCACTTGTAGCCTTTTCCTCCTATTCTTTATTGATTCTCAGCCCAAGATTTCTTGGCTCAAAGCTGGCTCTCTATCAGTCACTCCATTCTTCCAACACCCCTTATTTGTAAGCCTTCTGCTGCACAGCCAACAGAGGAAATATTTGGTCCTTATGAGAATTCCTTGTAGCTAGCAGTAAATTCCATTTGGCATTAATTTATGCCAAATATTATTTGTCCTGGAGGGAGCACACATGCAGGCAGGATTTGGGTTTTGCTTGTCTGTGGCTCAGTTTCCTTATCTGAAAAAGGGAGATATGCCTACTTCCCTCATAAAACTGTGAGCATCAAATTAAGTCAACCCTGTAAGGCTCCTGAACTCTCTCTGTCTCATTAAAGTGTGATTAAAACCTTCCTTCCCATTGCCATTGTGGATTTTCTTGGGGAGTACTCAAAGAATCAGGCATGCTTGCCCTCATTTCATCATACCATTAATTAATTAGCAATTCAACTTGTTAATTGTCTATTACACAGACTCTAGTGGATAAGGTAATACTGTGTGTATAGCACTGATCTTAGAGTCAGGAGGCCCTGGGTTCAAAAGCCGCCTTAATGTTTATTAACTGGGTAATTCTTGGTAGGTCACTTAACTTCCTCTCAGCATTATTTTCCACACCTATAAAATGGGGGCAGCTTTCTGACAGGGTGTTGTGATAGTATATGAAAAACACTTTGTAATGTAGGATAATATATGAATAATATATAACATGAGATAATATATAAAAAGACTTTGTAAATTTTAAAATACTACTTAAAATCAGCTATTAAGTACTATCCACAGAGCCATTTGCTCCACCCTTAAGTTGGGAAATAAGTTTACATCAGTTTTTTAGGATAGGTCCTGTTTATAAGACAAAGAAGGGAGGTGCTGATTTAGTTATAATGTTCCCATGACATTTTTCCATTGTGGCTGTTGTCATTTGTCCCAGAGTAGCCTATTGCTTATGTACATATTCCATATTTTTATGGCATCCAAACATGATTTTCCCTTTTATTCTAACTGAAATGAATGTGTTTGTTCCATGGAAAAGAAAAAAAGGGGGATGGGGGAAAACCAGTTGAAGAAGAAGGCAAGCATGCCCAGACTTGATGAAAGGCACATATCCAAGGCTCTGGAGAAATTGTTTAAGAATAGTTCATCCTAATAAATTCATAACCACAGGGGGCCAGTTTCAAATATGATTAGGTCACAAGTGAAATGAGTTTGGTGGTCTCAGCATAATCCCTGTTGGACATTAGTTCGCTCACACAATCACTGCACAATTTTGTCCATGTCTGCATTATTATCTGCTTCTAGTCAGGAGATGCTCAGAATTGAATTATCAAGGGGTTTCAGGTCAGCCTGAAGGTGTGCAAAACTAGCCAACAGTATGAGGAATCATGTCTTGTCAACTGAGCCACACTTTAGACAAGGTTTCTTGTTCTTCACCTTTTTGTCTATAAATCCAACCTCCCATCCCACTTAAGTTATTAGTGGGTGTCCCATAAGATTTCCAGTCTTGAAGTCAAGTGAGGTTATCTAAGTCATAAATGATGTTTGCACTGAAATTAAGGTGATTTATGTTCCTTTTTACTTTTTTTTTTTTACTTAAAAAAATTCTGGACCATGAATTGGTGTTCTTTGGTCATTTGTATTCTGTCTATCCCAGCAGTCTCATTGTCCAGTCCCATGCCATGATTCCTTCCCCATAAGTGTATTGGGTGAACTGGCGGGATTGCAAAACATTTTATGAAAATAACCTTTATTATCATGGCGGTGAAGGAAATGTGCATCAGAGAGGAATTTTAGAATCTATACACACACAAACTACTCCTGTTACTATATGAGTGCAATTGTTCCAAGGTGGGGATAGAGAATATCTTTTTGTATTTTGGGGGTAAGGGCTTGGACCTCTGATTTTATTGGTGTAGCAAACTCATGACATAGAAACATCCTTCACTAGTGCAGATAAGAAACTCCTTTGAAATGTATATAGTCTTAGAGAGTTCCTTAGGGCACTGAAAGATGGTGACTCCCCCCTAAAGTAGATGTCAGAGGCAGGACCTGAAACCCAGGCCTTCTAGGGCTAACCCTCATCCATTTTTTTATGCTTCTAACAGTAAAAAAACAAAACAAACAAACAAAAAAACCCACCAACAACAAAAAAACCTTTTGCCTATAACATTAAAAAAAAAAAACTTCAAACACCAAAAGGAAAAATATGTTGTCTTCATATCCCAAAAGTTGCCCAAAATTTCAGAAATTATTTGGATGCAATACCACTAGATAAAAAACTAATGTCCATGAAATAGATAAAAATGGTGTTATTTCACAGGAAGAAAGTGTTTCGATCATTTACACAGGTATGATGAGACCCTCGAAGTCCAAGTTGATACATCTGTGACTTTTTAAATGTATTTAAAACTACTAATTAGTTGCCTGTTACAAGCTTGAAATTTGGGAGAGACAATGCAGCTAATGAAATCACCACAAATAAGTATTATGTGAATCTGTGCCCACCAGTTACTTCCTTCTGGTCAAATGCTTTCTTGTCATTCTTTGAATTGATTTATCATCTGACTTTGAAATCTGAACACCCCTTCCTTCTGGAAATTCTCTCTTGTATTGGCTTCTGTGACACGGGGTTCTCCTAGGTCTCCATTATCTCCCATGTCTTCCCCAGATCATTTCTTCTCTTTCCTCATTTCCATTCCTGTACGTGAACATCCTCCAGGATTCAGTTCTGGGCTGCTTCTTCTCTCTCTCCACCCCATTAATCAAGAAGCTTGGCTGCTGGCATGGTTTCAACTCTGACCCATATATGAATGACTCCCCAGTCTACTGTGCCAGCTCTGACTTCTTATCCTACTGATATCCTCTTATTTCCATGTCTAAAAATCATTTCCATTTGAATAACATCTGAAACTTAAGATGCTGAAATTTTACTTCATGATTTTCTTGGCCAAACTCTTCCCCAAGCTTCCCCATTATTGTAAAAGGATTCTATTCTTCTCTTCTTCATTCCATACATAGAGTTGGTTGCAAAGTCTAGATGACTCCTCCTCCACAATCTGGCTTTCCCTTGATTTACTTTCTTCCCACTCTATCCATTGCTGTGGCCTCCTCTATAATTTAAAATCTTGTAAAGTCATCCCTAGGTTAGTTAATTCATAACCTCCTATTTCTGTCTTGTCCCTCTCCTCCAGTTCAATATATAGCTGCCCAAATATTTATCCTTAAACAGCATTTTCATTATATCCAATCTGTGCAAAATAGATATTCCAACCTCTTCTCTCCTTTCCTGATAAATATTCCTGCTTGAACAAAGTAAATCTGTTTGCTTTTACCCATATATAAGGTTCTAATTCCTATTCCCATGGTTTTGTATCTGCCAATACCTCCATCAACGATGCCCTCCTCCCTCTCTATGATGATCCATGGTCATCTTCATCAGAATGTTGCATAACATTCAACTCCTCTGGGAAATTTTCCATGATTAATCTCACCTAACCCTGATCTCCCTTTTTCTGCCCTCAATAAACAGAAGCATTATGCTTTCATTTTGTTACTGTATTACCTTGTAATTGTTCTTGAGGATTTCTTATTTGTTTCTCTTGTTTTTGTTTTTATTCCACAGATAGTAGATGGAGAACTTTAGGTTCTGAGGTTCAGGATGTCCTAGGTTGAAGTTCCATTTTAGATACATACTAGCTGTGTGACCCTGACTTATTCACTTAATCTTTCAGTAGTCCAGACAACTCTCTATGTTTTATAGAACAGTTACCAGTCAACAGGCATTCTCTGTACCAATTAAATAATACCAAGTCTAGGACCTCACCAAAAAAAAAAAAAAAACACCCAACAACAGAAACCTTCAAAAACCCCAATATTATAAACCATTTGAGGTTTGGGGTATGAACTATATCTATTTTACAGTTCTTTAAAATTCCCCCCAGATTGGTATCATGTTCAATACATAGTAGACAACAGACATTTTTCATTATGTATATGTGTGTGTGTGTCTATGTATGTATGATCTGGACTTAGTGCTAGTCAGAAGAGTTAAATAAACCTGGTTTCTTCCCCCTAGTTTAATCTTAAAATTAAAAAAACAGTTCTATGATATCCTCCATTTCTTAGAGACCTAGTCCTAACCTGGAGGATAAGTGAGTTAAAGAGTCATATAATATTATCCATGATCAAGAACATGCATGTTCCATGAACAAGACATTCCATCCCTCAGCTTTGGATATTTTCTCTCACCCTCCTCCATTCCTGGCATGTTCTCCCTCCTCCACTTTAACTGCTGATTTCCCTGTCTTTCTTTAAGTCCCAACTAAAATTCCAATTCCTAAAGAAAGCATTCCCAAACCTCTCTTAATTCAGATCCCTTCCCTCTGTTAATTATTTCCTATTTATCCTGTATGTAGTTTGCTTTGTATGTATTTGTTTGTGTGTTATGTCCCCCATTAGATTGTAAGATCCTTGAGGGCAGGGGTTATCTTTTCTTTTTCTATCTTGTGCCAGTTACTTAATAAATGTTGATTAATTAATTGATTGTCCAGGATAGGACTAGAGCTGAGGTCTCTTTCCTTCCTTGTTAGTGTATTTTCCCTGGATTCATCCAGAAACACTTTGTTAGTTTGGGTTCTTTACACAATCACAGATTGGTGTAGACCAGAGGTGTCAAACACAAGCCAAAGGCAAGATTTTTGTGTAATAAAGACATATTTAACAAATAAATAAAAATACAGTACAACCTAAATGATGTATGTATGTGATTTTCTAAGTCACAGTATTCAGGCCTCAAGTATACTTGTATTGGTTTACTGACCCACATTTCTATTTGAGTTCCACATGACTGGTAGACACTGAGGAGGTAATCATATTGAGTTATTTACTTTGCCTTTATATTCAGGAAGGTCATATAGATCATAGATCTAAGCCTGGAAAGAACCTCAGCTCATAGATGCAGCACTAGAAAGGACCTCAGGGACTTCTATTTCAACCCGTCGTTTTAGAGATTATGAAATTTAGGCCTAGAGAAGTCATGACTCACCTTCTTCTCTCCCTACTAGCTTTTCAGGATCTAAGAAGAGAAAGAAACCTTGTTTTCTGACTTCCAATATGGAGTCATTGGATCTCTGATTTAGAAATTAAAAGTACTCCAAAGGGCATCTAGCACCTTGATTTTTGGAAAGAGGAAGATAATGAGACCTGGACAGGTTAAATGACTTACCCCCATTACCCAGGTAGTAGGTGGCAGAGTTAAGGTCTGAACACAGTTCCTCTAACTCCAAATTCAGCATGCTTCCCAACGTACCATGCTACCTCCCCAAAACACGTTTAGATGTCAGTAGGAGGTAGCAGTGCCTTAACCATGTAGGTGCTATATATCGCTTTAGACCAGTAGGTCCTTTTCCCCTATGATATATAACATCATTCAAGAAATATCACTAATTGACCCTACTATGTTGAACTGCCATTTCTTGGCTGCATAATCTTCCTTTAATTATGTCCTTATCCATCTTCCTCCTCCCTCTGGCCCCTGCAAGAAAAACATCCTTATCATACAGTTTAGAAAAAGTATCACTGTTCATCTCTCCTCCACGAAGAGCTAGGGAACACTATGAAAGAATTATGTCATGCTTCCTAGGCCTATCCCATCATGCCCTGTCTAGACCTAGGCTTCATGACCAAGGAATACCGATGCATTGGTGGAGTGGCCATATGTCAAACCACTTTGTCCAACAATCTCTCAACATGATGGCTATAGAAACACTCTTTGTTTCTCCCACCTTCTAATATTTCTCTCCATTTTATAGCATTAGATGTCAAACACTATCTTACTCAGTTTATTCATCCCATTCGCAAAGAGATATTAAACAACAATGACTTTGCTGATGATGGGTGAATGCTTCTGCTTTGGTGATAAGATATTAATTGCTGACAACCTCTAGTTAATAAGCGTTCTCTCCACAACACCCCTCAAATTTTGTATTCACTTGTCTTTATAAATGTTGTTTCCCCCAAAGAAGATAAGTTCCTTGAGAACAGGTATGTTTCAGTTTTTGTTTTTATATCCCCCATGCCCTAAATAGTACTTGGAACATGATAGGTACTTAATAAATCTGAATTGAAATGAATTGAAGACCCATTGGTAATATTTCTATGAGTGTAAACACATCAATGCTAGTATCTTGGCCAACTTCTGAATCATGTAATTATATTCTGCTTATCTTAATTGGATTTCTGATAGGTTCTTCACTTCTTGTCCTAAAGCAGGGGTCAGCAACCTCTGACTAATGGACTAAATTCAACCTCTGCAAACATTCCCAAAGGTCCTCTTTCCACCCAGCCTATTGAAATGAAGGTCATGGCCTGATTTTGGCTCAGGGCTCATCCATATGTCTTTGTCTTGTACCCAGGTCTGGTGTCAGTGAATTAGTGACAATATTTGTTGAGCAGGCACTATGTTTAGAACACTGTAGTAGAATGGTAGATATGGATAAAATAATAATGAAAAGAGAGATTAACAAAAAGAAACAGAAAGCAGAGAGACAGAACAGAGGAAGACATACATGGAAACAAGGAAAGAAGGACAGAAGAAAGGAAGGAAAAAAGGAAGGGAAGAAGAACACTGGGCTTGGAGTTAGAAAGACATGAGTTCAAATGTGGCCTCAGATACTTACGATGTGACCCTTGGCAAGTCACTTAACCCATTTTCTTCAGTTATCTCATCTGTAAAATGGGGATAACAATAGCACCCACCCCCCAAGGTGGTTGTGAGGATTAAATAAGATAATACTTGTAAAGTGCTTAGTACAGTGTATACAGTAAGTGCTATGTAAATGTCAGCTGTTATTATTACTCTTTCATAGTGTATAATAATGTTCACTCATATGCCATTCCATTATATTCATTTACCATATTTTCTTTAGTTGTTTTCCAGTTGATGGATAACCCCTTTGTTTCCATTACTTCACTGCCATTAAGGGTGCTGTTATGAATTTTCATTCTATCTTGGCCCTTTGTGTCTCTCTTTTACCATTTTGGAGCACATGTGCCATAAAGGTATTACTGGATCAAAGGAAATAGACAGTTTAGATGTGATTTTTTACATAATTTCAAATCAGATACAGAATTTCTGGAACAAAATCACAGCTTCACCAATAAAGCATCAGTATTGGTCTTTCCATAGCCCCTCCAACACTGAGTGTTCCCACCTTTTGTTATCTGTGTCACTTTGCATGGTATTAGGTGTAACTTCACATCTGTTTCTCTTACTATTAATGATGTGTAGCATGTTTTCATGTTGTCATTTATAGTTTACAGTTATTCCACTGGGAAATGGTTTAAATAACTTTTTCTAGAAATTTAGCTGTGAATGGAGAAGAGACGTAAGATAAGTTTAGATGACATAAGACATCATAGGACTGTTGCTAAGGTGAATGGGAGGGTGAAAACTGGTGACTGAAATCAATGGTTTGTTGTCAACTTGGAAAAAATTCTCTGGTGAGCCATAAGGATCTGTGGGGAGCCCTATGATATGGCATACTTCTATCATTACCTTTTCTAGAGACATAGTATTCTTATCAAATTGTTGGGAAAATCTAACAGTTAGAAGGATAGCTAATGTCCTGGATGATATATTCAGAATTCAGAAAAAAAGTATCAACAGTCTAGGACATAGACTTAATCAATCTAAATTAAATTTAATCATAGTAAACATAAAGTTTTACACTTGGTTTCAAATCATCGCCTTCATAAGTAGGAGAGAAGGAAGCTAGGTGGCCTCTGAGAATGGTGAAGGGAGTTTTATTTGACTGCCTACCTCAATAATACGAGATGATAGCCAAGAAAGTGAATGAGATCTTAGCTAAGAGAGGAATAACTTCCAAGGCTAAGGATGGCAACATTCCCAATTTACTCTGTTCTGGCCAGGCTTAGGGTAGTGTGTTTAATTCTGGTTGCCATATTTTAAGAAAGACATTCTAATAAGCTGAAGACTGAACATATAGAAGAGAAGAACCAGTATGCAGAAAGAACTTTGAGTTCATACCATATGAGATTTGGTTAAAGAAACTGGGTATGGTTTGCTTAAATAAGAGAAAGACATTGTTAGAGATTGAAAGAGAAGGGGAAGGAAAGGAATTCTGACATAATAACTTCTTCTAAGTATTTTAAGGGTTATCACAAAGAAAACGGTTTACGTTAGTTCAGGAGGTCAAAACTTAGGAGCAGTTGGTTGAAATAGAAAATAGAAAACTTTCAGTTAAATGCCAGGAAGACATGTATTAACAATTCAAGCTACCCAGAGGTGGAATGGGCAACCTTAGGAAGAAGTGCCCCTACTGAATGTCTTCAAAGAGACTGGATGGCTACTTCTTCATAGGTTGTGGAGGTCATTCTTTTCAGGTGTTGATTATCCTACATGGACATCAAGGGTCTTTTCAACTCTGATATTCTGTGATACTGTGGGAGTGGAAGGATCAAAAAATTGTTTTGGGTTTTGGGTTTTGTCTTTTTCCTTCCCCTAAGGAAAACAGAGATGTGTGCATGTTTGAAATCAGCAGGGAAGAAACCAGTAAAGGAGAGACTGAAAATGCTAGACCAGGGGTGACAATTGAAATGTAAATTGATCCCCCTTTAGCTTGGCATTGTGATTTTCTCTGGGGTATTCAGAATAACAGTGGCAGCTTTGGATTTGGTAAGGTAAGAGTCCTGTTAGGAGAAGGGATCAAATAATTCAAAGGTAGATAACAATGTATAGTTGAGTTGGTACAGAAAAGGAAAGAAAGGAAGAGAGAACAGAAAGAGGTAGGGTGACTGGAGGTTTGGTGAAGATGAAGAAGTATATGAAGAGGGAAGACAATGAAATCACAGGATGGTGGGGTTGAGATCATTCAGTCAACCGATAAGTAAATATTTATTAAGTACCTATTGAGTGCAAACATTTTTCTATGCAATGAAGATATTAAAGTCAAAGAATAAACTATCCCTCCCTGAAGGAACTTCCATTCTTTCACAAGAGACAAAACATACATTTCTTAGTGTATACCAAATATATTCAAAATGAATACAAGAACATTTTGGGGAGAATGGACCTAGAAGCTAGAGGGATCAAGAGAGTCTTCAAGTTGAAAATGGAATTTCAGAGTAACAGACCACGGAGGTAAACTATTTATGGGTGATGGTGGGAGGTGAGATCAAGGATCTGACCATCCCTCCATATGCAGCTGAAATAAGAAGAAAGAATATATGATCAGAGATGAAGACATTGTTGTGATACCAAGGAATATATTGGTAAAGATCATAGACTTAGAACTGGAAACAACCTCAGAGGTTCTCCAGTTCAACCTCCCCATTTTACAGGTGAAGAGACTGACACCCAGGAGGGTTCAGTAATCTTTCCCAGGTATCACATAGTAAAATGTGAACCCAAATCTTCTGCCTCCAGAACAAGGATTGCACTTCCAGTGTGCCATGCTGCCTAGACATTTCTTTTCTCTTCATACTCTCTTTTGGCCTCGTTTCACTTTCCTTGTCCAGCATCTCTTCTCTACCTGCCTTTGACTCAGTCTCTGCCTGAGCCTGGATATCATCCTGCCTTTACAACTTCTTCCTCTTAGGGATACAATGCACATTTGCATTTCTAAAGGAACTTCTCTGGGTTTTGACAACACTTGTTCAGCTATGGTTAGAACATACCCTTAGAGTTTAATCCCAGTAGCTTTGGTTTCTTCTTTTTACCCAGCCCTTCATTATCCAAAGTGGTTTCCCAAAGTTTTCATAGTCAACCTCTTAAAATTAGAGAAGGGACATTTCTTTACAGTAAGGCTAGAAATACACCAGCCTGATGGGAATGTATCCTGCTTCATATTCAGGACTTGCCTAGATAAAAAAATTAGACTCTTAAGCCACTTCCCCCTCGAAATCCTTTTATTCTGTGATACCTCTTCTCACCCAGCTCATTGATGCAGCCTTAGAACCAGAGATGTGATTGAGGCCCAAGTTGGAACTGCGACCAGGCCAGCAACATCTTGCCCCACCTCTGCCCACCTCGACCTTTTAATTTTCCAATGTCTGGCTTAAATGAAATGTTGCCTTTTGGATGCAGAGAGAGAGAGGTGTAGTGTCCAGCATCCCTCTGCTTACATGTGCTATCTCTGATTGGCTGAGTTACCATGCCATCCCAAAAGTTAAAGAAGGATGGAAATTAAACCAAAACTATCAGAAAACTGGCTCTCTAGTTTTCAAGGTCCCTCTTCTCATTCTAAAGTACTAGTTTTGCTGTGTGTTAAATTATTCTTGTCTTTCAGAGGGGACTACAGTGAATAGGTGAATTAGATGACCCACTTGTATTGTTGATGCCAGGAAAGCACTTTAGTATGAAATGTGGTCTATTAATCTCAGATGTTGTACATTTCTCTTTACTGTCTTCCTTTTGTTGTTAATCGGCCCAGAAGTATTTGTTATGTTTTTAAATCTGTGATGAAATAAATCCACATTTACTATAATTTCTGGGGACAGTGGGAGGCATGGTTGGGGAGGGTGTAGAGTTTAAGAGCAGGAGTGGAAATGTTTATCTTTAGGAGATTTGTGTAAAGTTCTATAAAATGATGTAGTTGAAAGCATAACAGGAAGGAAAGATGAGGAAGAGACAAATGCATTTTAGGGTTCATGAATTGAATCAACTTTCAATTATGACCACAGTTAAACTTAGTCTTTTTTTTTTTCCTGGTGGGGAAAACATACATATACCCAGTCACACACAGCAACCTTGCTATTTCCTTTATGTTGAACAATAATTCCTAATAATTTACTGTCTCACTTATTACTAAAAAGAATGAGCAGGGAGAATTGTACACCATCTGCAAAATGTAACCAAATGCCCAATATAAATGCAGATATCGAGTGGAGGAGAAGAGGAGTGGGGGTGGGGAAGGGTGTTCACTCCCTAGATGGCTGCTGTGTACTGTATATATGCATTAATCAATAAGCAAATGCTAAATGCTGTTAGATAGTCGTTTACCCTTGGAGGAAAAAAAGCAATGATAATTGGATGATAATGTAGTAATTTACCTTTATATATTTTACCCTCTTTTAGAGGTGGTCATTGCATCTGATCAATTTTGAGGGTAGATTTCTAGTTTTTTTGGTTTTGTTTTTGTTTTCCTTCTGTGTAAGACTGGTGCTGTGTGAAGCTTCTGGCTTTTGCTGCTCTGGCTGCTAAATCTTTAGACTGGTGAGGTCTTAGAAATTAATACTCGCATTTTATTTGTTTCTGGCAAGTCAGATTTGTGGCTTTTAAGGTGCTTTTAAATTCTTGAGAGATCAGTGGGAGCACTTAACCTATATTAGACCTAAGAGGTCTGAGGGTTCTTCAGAAGACAAAGAATTTGAAGATACTTCCTTGAGGATGTGTCAAGGGCAGACTAGACAAAAGACTGATGTCTCCTTTAACAGCCTGATAAGTATCTCAGGATATTCCACAGGAATCGGTAGTTTCCACAAAGTACTGTATTCCCATTCAGCATAATATGGCTGAATATGTGTGTGCCCTATGTGACAATGGCGAAGACTTATCTTTGCCCTGAGGGCTGAGTGCTGTAACACTTCTCAAGTGATAGCCTTGATAGAAATGATGATTCAGAGAGAAGATCTGCTTAAAAAAAAAAAAAAAAGAAAGAAAGGGGGAAAAGCTACATTAGAGATAGGTAAGAATTAAAAATGTGGATCTGTGTTTATCTGGATTTTATAAGTTTCAAAGGCATTGCTATTTGCAGCTTCAAAATCCCTTGTAAAAGTAAACTAAATCATTCTTGTATTGACCATTTTTTTCATGTTGTTCTATTGAGGCATCTTCCCAACTGAGTTTCTTATTGAATTGTATTTCTATGAGGGTATTGTAGGTTAGCAGCACATTTTTATGGTACACAAAAGATGTGCCTTCTGAATTTCCAATGCCTTGCATATTGTTCCCCATAGAAGAAACATCTTTGAAATGCTGAATAAATCAAAACAGAAACATTTGGCTCTTGACTTACTGCTGGTGTTATTTTCTTCTCTGGGTTTACATTGGCTGGGGTAACCATTATGATCTATCTTACCTATTTGATTAATTTGCAATAAATTCGGCCTTTTGGAAGTCTCCCGCTGCATTTCTGGATGTGTTACTTGTATAGAGGCTTTATTTAATACGTATCAGTGTGCATCTATATGAATGAAAATTTAATATGGTTCAGAAACATTTTTTTTTAAACACACACACGCACACCCTCTTGGCTCTGAATTAAGTGTTCACATTTGACACAGCCTTCTGGTAAAAATCCATAAACTTATGGGGGATAAAATTGGTTAGAGGAGAATTTCAGCAGAAATTGATGCAACATGTGATATCACTTTAAGGTTTGAAATATCATCATACTCGAGGTGACCAGAAAACATAATTATAAATCCCAGGTTATAATCTTTCCTCAGCATTCTGATTTCTCTTCTTCACAGTTTCCATTATTTGACTGCTACAGCCACAATGCATAGTTCAGCCTGAATTGGATGCAGTCAGGCACCAGCATCCTTCTTAGTGAGAAATGTAGTGAGACAAATGGCTGTGGCTTCAGCAAGGGGCATCTGCACGGTCTATTCTGTAAAGGGATCTCCCAAACACCTCCACTCTTAACTATCCCCTTTCTCTGGGGAAGATGTGCTCAAATTTACTGTCTCATTGCCTCTTGAAGCATGTATGATATCTGGCAGTTATTATCCCCACTGCCCAGATGTGGACACTGAGGCACAGTAAACATTGTTTCTTTAGGTCATTGATTTCTTGGCAGAACACTAGAGGTGGGGGTGGGGTGGGGGAGTCATATGCTATATTACCTCACATATTTTTCCTCTCCTGATCAGGTTTTAAGAATAAAAAAAATCCCCACTTAATTCTCTCATGGAAACCCTCTGTTTTATTTTTCTGCTTTGAAACAACAGCTACTTTGCTACCAGAGGTTCGTTGAAAAGGAGTGTGGTTTGTCCTTGCCAAGACACTTGGGTTAAATTAAAGGAGCTTCTGGTTGCTTGATTGCTAGGGGGTTAGAGAAAAATAAGAGGGTTTGTCGGCCCTTACTCCTCCTCTCCTTCATTAATTCCTTATCTGTCTCTCCTTCAAATCCCCTTCCCCCTTGTCATCAATCAATCAGCAATCAACAAGAATTTATTAAACACACACTATGTGCAGGTCACTGTGCTAAGAGCTGGGAATATGAGTTCATGGGCAAACAATAATAGATAGTCATTTATAGAATGCTTTGAAGTTTATAAAGCATTTTACAAATATCTTGTTTTAATTTCACAACAATTCTGGCAGGTAGGTGCTATTATTATCCCCATTCTATAGACGAGGAAGCTGAGGCAGGCGGCATCTACCTGGGTCACACACTTAGTAAATATCTGAGGCCAGATTTGAACTGGAGTCTGGGACTTCAAGTCAGTGCTTAATCCACATTGTTCCACCTATCGACAGACAATTTTTACAAAACTACACCTGACCTGCTTAGACCTCACATTCCAATGGAAGCTCTATCTATGTGGGACAGAGACACATAGATCTTCCATGAGAATATAAGTTCTTATCCATCTCCAGAGAAAGAACTGATGGAGTCTGAATTCAGATTGAAGCATACATTTTTTAACTTTATTTTTCTTGTTTGTTTGTTTTTTGTCTGTGTGTTTTCTTTCACAACATGACTAATTTGGAAATATGTTTTGCATGACTGCACATGTATAACCTATACCAAATTGCTTGCCTTTTCAGTGATGGGGAAAGGGAGGGAGGAAAGGGAGAGAATTTGGAACTCAAAATTAAAAAGTAAAATGAATGTTAAAAATTGTTTTTACATGTAATTGGAAAAAAAAGAAAATATATGAAATGAAAATGTAAGCCCTAAGCAGGCCAGGGGCAGTTTTTGCGTGCGCGTTGCGCACACACACACCAATAGCTTTGAAGAAGTGCCTATAAGTTTATAGGTCCTTAAAATATACTTCTCACCTTTTAGGAGTTGGAGTTACCATAGCTGCTTGGTTATTCTCTCCTGTTTCATGCATGTGTTTAATCCTTCAACTAAAACTTGAAGGCAAAAGGCACTCTTATGTGTCAAAGTTCATTGGTAAATAATATCCCCTTTTGCTTTATTTATGGAGCTGTGATCCTTCTATCCTCCCAGCCTCAAAACCTTCTTCTTGGAATTGTTGACTTCCCCTCTCATTCCATTAGTCACCTTGCTCTGTCCATTTTTTTCTTCAAAACGTCTCTCATGTCCATCTCTTCCTTTCCAGCCCCACCACAACTTTTGTCCAAGGTGCATCGTCTCACGTCAGCATTCCTAGTTGGCCTTCCTCCCTCAGGTCCCATTCTTTTCAATCAGTCTGGCACCATGCTAACTGTTAACTCTTTCTTAAGATTCATTGTATTATGTAGACTTTGACTTCAGAGATCAATTCATTTAACATTCTTATTTTACCAAAAAGAAAACAGAGGCCCTGATAAGTCCAATGGCGTAGCAAAGGTCACAGAGCCAGGTAGCAGCATAGCTGAAGCTACAGCTCTGATAGTCTTGCTGGAAAACAGACTCTAGAAACCTGTAGAAGCCATAATATAGAACAAAGGTACTACCACAGGTCTTTGAGGGTCATTGGGATCTTAGCTGACCAAACCTCACATCCCTCTGTACAAGTCAGTACCCTGATGTGTACAGTCTGAGTAAGTGCTAAGTAAGGAGATACATCTTGGCCAATGGGGCAGCAACACATAAATTTCTTTTTCCTTTCTTTCATTTATTGATGGCCAGCCTCAGAGACTGTTCTCCCACCCAGTGATTAAAGATATGACCCTACCCCTAGAAAGCACACTTGCTATGACTATTTCACTTAGCATGACTTTTATTTGAGCCCAAAAACTGATGGAAAATGTAGACTGGTCCCAACCCCTTTTGGGCCATGGAAAAGGAAATGTTCTCTACTGCCTAAATATTAATTCAAATTCCCCAAACACTTTCAAGGCCCAATTCCATCCTCATCCTCATCATCCTTATAACTTATGTCTATAGCATTTATAGTTCACATAGCGTTTTTACATACATTGTCTTTTTTGATCCTAACCAAAATGACCTTCAGTGAGGTCAGTAGGGCAGATATTATTATCCCTGTTTTATTGAATAGGAAACTGAGGCACAGCAAAGCTAGGTGATTTGTTAGTCATACGGCAGGTACTCAATAAAAATAGACTGTTTACAACATGGAAAAACATAACTCAAGAGGGACAGATAGGCCTCTAATTTTAGTCCTGTGGCTCTATGTCACTTGTCTTCAGACATTACTTTAGTGATGCTGTCAAAGTCTTTTGATGATGCTATCGATTGTTAATATTTTACACTTTTGGCTAAGTTTCTACATGTAACAATGACAGGAGCCTGGGAACAATTATTTCTCTTTTCAGCACCCAGACCAGACAGTCAGATGTTTGAGAAAGGAACAGGAGATTAGGAAAGATGAAACAATAAGGAAGGTGAGAGACACCTAAATTGGGGGAATAGCAGGTCAAAAAAGAAATGAGAAGGACACATCAGGAAAAAAATAAGGATAAGTAGGAAGTAGAAAAAGGAAGGGAAAATACTAGTCAGGGTCTAAAACGTTGTTTTTTTTTTTAATATTCTATTGGGGGCGGGTAGGTGGTGCAGTGAATAGAGCACTGGCCCTGGAGTCAGGAGGACCTGAGTTCAAATCTGGCCTCAGTCACTTAACATTTAACTAGCTGTGTGACCTTGGGCAAGTCACTTAACCCCAATCACCCTCCAAAAAAAGCCAAGAAAGTATTCTATTCAGAAAGCAAAACTGGATTGATAATATGATATGAATTTCCATCTTGTTTCCCTACCATATGGCTAGAGCTCAACTAGGGGTGGGGGTGGGGGTAGTATGTAGAATGTATTTTCTCACTCATGATCTTTCATAACTATTGGGCAAAAATGATTTTCTTTCACTTATACTTCTGCTGGATTTGAAAGACAGGAATTATCAGTAGATAAACTCACATGCTAAGTCATGTATCCATAACACATACATGCATATGTGTACATATACATATATATACATATCATATGCACGCAGACATAGCCTATGAAATCTTTTTTTCTTTCCTTATTCTATAAAATATCCTTCTCTTTGCACAGGGTCTGAAGCCTGTTTTAAAATAATAATAAAAAAGCTAATTTATTGGGCAGACTTATGAATGCAGCAGAAATAGGGCGATGCTATAACTGTAGCATTATTATACCAGTCCTTGTAAAAGTCTTTTCAGTACATATACTGAGCTTTTCCAAGCTGAACCTGTAAAATAATGAAGGAAGCCATTGGTGAATTAGACAGCTTGTTAGTCATGGGGGATCAGTGCGTGGGGTTCTCCAGGGGTTCAATATACAGGGAAGTGGCAATGAGATCAAGGGAAAAATCAAACCACTGGTTACTGAGTATATATTAAAACATCTTGCAAATACAGTATAGGACAGAGAGTATCATTCCAGTGGCTCAGTAATTTAGTAACTTTCTCATAAGCAACCCAAGTCAGAATTTAGCCTTGGCAACAATGAGGCAGATTGTTCTGAACAGAGAACAGGAGTGCTGTGTACCCAGAAGTACCAGGTATAAGATGGGAGTAGAATCAATAGTGTACATCTTTCCCTTCCTAGGGCAGCAGTATCCTCCAGGAGTTCATAACAACACTGACATACCCTCTTCACTTAAAATGTGATTGTGCATGCATAACCTATCAAATTGCTTGCCTTCTCAGTGGAGAAAGGAGTGGGAGAGGTAGGAGAGGGAGAGGATTTGGAGCCCAACATTTTAGAAAAAGAGCTTTAAAATTGTTTTTACATATAATTGGGGAAAAATAAAATATTAAATCATTAGGAAAAACTTGTGCAAAAGCAGAGTCTTCAATTTAGTGAGTCCCTGCTATTTGCTTGAAAAATGTTAGGATAGAAGATTAACCTTTGAGTCCTGAGTTCAAGTCTGCCAAGTGTTCTGAGCAACTCTTTAAGATTATAAATTACTGGGAAACTGTGGATTGGCAACAGTGGGGGGGGGGGGGAGTTTTCCCACCATATGGGGAATTCCATATGGGAAGGAACTGACTCCTCTGAAGGCCTTGGTGTCTTATCTATAAATTGAAAGAACTTGTACTAGATGACCTAGTCTAAGATACCCTCTAGGTCAAAATATAACAGTTCTTACAAAGATTCTGGGAAGTATATTTCTTCCCAGATTAGGAAGTATAGGTCAAAATAATTTAATGTGCTTAGTACTCCTTCTCCCCTCAAAAAAGAAGATGAAGAAGAAGAGAAGACATACTACAGGGTCATGAGACTTAGAACAATAAGGGTCTTTAGTGGTCATTTAGTTAAACTTCCTATTAGACGTTTGGAAGAGGAAACCATATGCCATATTAAAAATTAATTATAAATGAACTTAAGAGAGTAAAGAGCAATGCAAATTAATGCTCTGTCTTTCCATCCATTCTCATTTCTTTAGTGAGGGGGGAAGACATTAAATGTGACCTAAGAAGAGCCTATGCTTAAACCTAGACAATTGGAGCAATGCCCAGTCTCTCAGGGGGAAAGCATTTCAAGCTTGCTTTGGGGTAAGCTGAACTTGCCTGTGCACTTGGACTGGGATTTTAAAGGGTTTAAGTATGTTATATCCTGATATGCCACCAGAGGGTGGCAAGAAATCTTGGGGTTGAGGTTGACTATTTGAGCACAAACAAGGCAAGAATCAAAAGATTCTTCTCGGAGTCTAAGCAAACTAGATTTCAAATCTGGTACCCCCAATTCCTACAATTATCTTTTTTTTGGCACAGTACTATGATTTTATTCCCCAAATACATGAAAATTAATGACAGTATTATCTAGATAGATAGATAGCAACACATATCTAGACAGGCATATCTATATTATATATAATATTTATTCTTTAGTTTTTTAGATTTGGTTTTTTAGATCTTGGATTTTGTCTGATCCTCATCATTCTGTCAATGAGGGAGAACAAAAACGGATTGTTAGATTAGTTTTTGTACAGTAGAAAGAGTTGGAGGATTGTAAGTAAGAGGGCTCAATTTCAAATCTTAGCCCTGTGGGCCTCTGTGGGCCTCAGAGCCTTATCTGTAAATTGAAGGGACTTGTATTAGATGACCTAGTCTAAGATCCCTTCCAGGTCTGAATATAACAGCTCTTGTGAAGACCCTGGGAGGTATATTTCTTCCTAGATTGGGAAGAGAGGAAGCTGACATGAGTTAACTTCCAGAGGGAGTTTTGAGGATCTCTAGAGATAAAGGGAGGAGAGCTCAGAACTGCCACTGGGAGAAACCCTTCTGTCCAGTTTTGATCTCCTGTTAGCTTAGGCATAGAAATACAACTCCCAGGGTAATTGCAAGGACTGCTACATATATCTATGATCTTGTGATGAGTCCTGTGATGTAAGTGCTTGGGAGGCAAGCTCAGAGCTGGGGACAGGTATAATCCACTCTCTCATTGCCCTCTACTCCAACCTCTCCTGGGCATTCTATTAGTCTTGAAAGCATTGTTTAGGAGATATTTTTCCCTATGGGTACGTCACTTAGAGGTGTTAAGTGTTTCATCACTTCTCAAC
Source organism: Gymnobelideus leadbeateri (assembly GCA_011680675.1). Classification (NCBI taxonomy): domain Eukaryota; kingdom Metazoa; phylum Chordata; class Mammalia; order Diprotodontia; family Petauridae; genus Gymnobelideus; species Gymnobelideus leadbeateri. The sequence goes on from WOXC01005327.1 coordinate 59,087, forward strand.
CTGCCTTATTTTCCCTTCGGAAGGAAGTGTTCCCCAGCATTTGTTTCAAGAGACAAAATAGAACTGTGGGTCCATTTTCAATTTTCTGCCTCCCAACACAAAATTTGCCATTAGTAGAATCTAAATTAAGAAGCTTTCTAACTTAGTCTGCACCGACTAATATTAACTTTCCAATCAAGTGGAGCAGGCTGAATTTCAGACTTGTGAATTTGATGATGGATGAATAGGCACTATGGAGATGACACACCCCTAAATTTGTAGCAGTGCCATCAGAAGATTTTCCCCCACCTTGTGATGCTAAGTAACAGACATTTGCTAAAGAGGGAAGGAGAGATTATTTTTTCCCTCAGTGTGAAGATATGAAGAAGCAAAGTAAAAATGCGGAAGACCCCACAAAATAACAGTGAACATGTTAGCTCTCTGAAAAATGTTCCTTTCTGGAGAGAGGAACGGAAGTGGGGGAGGAACCATTTCCAGATCTAGATTGAGGTATAGGGTATCATTTTAACATTTTAGCAATCGCTAAACTGCAGCATGTTCTGTCAGTATATTGGGCTAATATTAAAAGTTGTAACTGAAAGTTCAAAAACTATGTTCTGTGTAACAGATTAAAGGGACGAGTGGGGCATCTGTCCCATTCATCGAACAGGCCTTGGAACAGATGTCTCCGACTTCTTCAAATCCAGAACATGCTGTCCATTTTTTTTAGTGATAAACATACTTTTTTTTTTGCTTTTGTTGTTTCTTTCCTTTTGTCACTGCTCACCAAAGTATTTTCTTTAATGCATAAAATATGTAAATTCTTAAAGCATCATTTTGCTCTTTAGTGAGTTTAGATATTACAAAACGGTTTAATTATAAAAACAGACAGACCTAGTCCTGGGACCTGTGCAGTTCGAAATAAATGTGTAATCAAAACTGCAATTACCTGCAGAATTTAGTGTAAACAGATCAGCAATCACATAACAAACACGGGCTAGTTTGCATTCTGATATGAATATAGTTAGATCCAAAGCAATTTCCCTTTATTTATCTTAGCTGCTCAGCATAAATAAAGCAAGGGCATTGAAGCAATTAGCATAATTAGAGTATCGTGGTCAGGCCCTGTGTGATTTCAAGAGACGTTCCACTTTAGAATTCTTTTTCCCATACAAGAGTTTCCCTGAGCCACTAAAATATCGCTCTGGGCATTTTTGTATTTCAAATTTGCAAGTTGTCAGTTTGAAAAACCCTTGACACATGGATGTGAAAGCATCTCACAGACAACCACAGAAGGTATATACCCTCAGCTTTTCATTCTGAAGGAGCTGGGGAATTTCCTTTCTCAGCTCTTCTTCTGATTTGATGTTTAACCCTAGAAATGTCAGCATTAATTATTTCCATTGGCATCAGATTGGGTCGAAGGGTTAAAGAGAACTCATTCCCCAGGATGGGGGGTAGGGGGAGAGGAAAGTGTGGAGGAAGAGGAGGATCTGTCATGGCAGCCACTGAGATGCTGCTGCTTAAGGGACAGGGAAACAAGCAACCATCTGGGTGTTTGAGGTCCAAGACAGGGACTCTGCCCAGCATAGTTAGGGCACAACATAATTACCTACTGAAATGTTAGGAAAGACAAGGAAAAGATTCTCTGTATTAAAAATGGTTTCTCTCACTAATGCCAAGTGATAGAATACAACCAGTGGTAACATTGTGCGGGGGTGGGGGGAGTGCCCTGCCTTTTGCCAGTTGTCTCCAAAAGTAGGTGATAACACTGTATTTTCAATGGGCTGGAGGAAGGGGACATAATTCTTAGCTTCCTGTGAGGATGATACTGAACCATATACTCAAGAAGGTTCTGGAATGTATGATGTAGGTAGTGTAGCTAATTCTGTCTTTTCAAGGGGTTTTATGCCACTAAGTAATGTGCCCTCCCATTCTTGAATCATATTGCACAATACCCTGACATCTCAGCTATTGCTACTCGATGGATATGGTGCTGTACCTGGAGTCAAGAAGGCCTGGGTTCAAATTTAGATTGATATATGGTTAATATGACAGATGCTTAATAGCTGGGTGTCCTTAAACAAGTAACTTATTCTCTATATCCCTCCTTGGTAAAATGGGGGGATAATAGTAGCATTTCCCTCCCTGTGTTGTTGTAAGAGTAGGCAATGTGGAGTAATTTGGCTAGAACAGAGAGTACATGAGGGGAGTAATGTGAAGTCAATCTAGAAATATACAAATCTAGAGCAGGTGTGGGGAACCAGCAGCCTCAAGACCACATGTGACCTTCTAGGTCCTTGGCTGCGGCCTTTTGACTGAGCGCAAGTTTTATAGAACAAATCTTTTTATTAAGGGGATTTGTTCTATGGAGTTTGGATTCAAAGGGCTGCACTTGAGGACCTACAGGGCCACATGTGGCCTCAAGGCCACAGGTTCCCCACCCCTGATCTAGAGTGTCAGATCTGAGCTAAGATGGACATATTCTGTTCTTATCTTCTGAAAAACTGCTTATGCTCAGTCTAACCCAGCAAAATGTTTATTTCCCTCCATAAATTTCTAAACATCCATCCATGTAGGTTCAGGGGGAAAAAAAAAGCAATCGTCTTTTTTTTTCTACATTCATCCCAAACTTAGTTTGCAGGAATAGAAAACCTGGCCTGCCTCTTTAACTTTATGCAGTGGTGCTCTCAGTAGTGAATCTTTGGATTTTAAAAATTAAACTGGATTAAACACTAGCAAGCATTGTATCTCTGTTGCACTTAGCATAGAGCTTGGCACATATTAAGGGATTAATAAATGCTTCTCATTCATTCATTCCACACAGGCCCAAAGGGATGGATTATCCATGAAATTGCCTGCTTCTTTCCCTTTGCTCCAAGCTTCAGTCTATTACCACCTCTCCCCCTCCTCCTTCTCTTCCTCCTCCTCATCCTCCTCTTTCTCCGTCATTGCTAGTTTATTAATTAAATATACAAAGGTAGGAGCTTTCTCAACAAATCTCTTTGGACACTATAGAGGGTGGGAAGGAGGGATATTGGCTCCCATCATTTGTTTCTCCTTCTTAAATAGATCTTCCTGAGCTCTTGGTGAGAATCAATACACAATTTTGGACACTCAAGGTAGAAGGAATTTCCTGATTATCTTCAAATTAAATTTGTTCTGTGATAGTTGAATTTTTTTCCCCATCTTTGTCCCTATTTACATAATCATGAAGTTAGGACAGTTGAATAATGGAGTCAAGAAGACAGTCATTGCCAGTTGTCCAAGGTGGGGGGCAAGAGTATCTTTCCCCCATTCTGAGAATGCTTGCATAATGGGATTCTATCATTATGGTTGAAGATTAGACTGTTTTAACATAAATGGGAGCAAGGGATCTAGTGAAGAGTGTAGCACTGGAGGTCTGGTAGTCCATGGTGTCTGTTGACCATCCAATCAGTCAACAAGCATCTATTAATCAAGTACTATGTGCTGGGTGCTATGCTAAGTGTCAGGGACACAAAGAAAGTTGCAAAAGACAGTTCCTACTTTCAAGGTGCTCACAATATGATGGGGTATACCAGGGGTGGAGAACCTGTGACCTCAAGGCCACTGATGGCCCCCTAGGTCTTCAAGTGCATCCTAGAGGGCCACAGGTAGCCTCAAGGCCATAGGCTCCCACCTCTGGTATACAACATGCAAATGATTATCTACAAAATAAGAAATATACTGGATAAAAAAAAAGAAACATACAGGGTAAAGTTGGAGATAATTAGCAGAAATAAGGTACTGGCATTAAGTGGAATGGGGAACAGCTTCTCATAGAAGGTAAAACTTTAGCTGAAACCCAAAGGAAGCCAAGGAAGGCAAGGAGGTAGAAATGAGGAGGGAAAGAATTTCATTTATAGGAAATAGCCATTGAAAAAGTTGTAGTGTCTTGCATGAGGAACAGCAATGTGATCTGCATCACTGAATCACAGAGTACATGGATGGGGAGTGAAGCATCAGCAGTCTAGAAAGCTAGGAAGGCAGGTTACAAAGGACTTGGTTGTGGTGGTGGTTTTCAATTATTAATTAATTTATTTTTATTTTCATCATCCACTTCCATAAGATTCTGAGTTTTCTCCCCCATCCTCTCCTCCCCCCTCCCCAAGACAGCATGCAATATGATATAAACTCTACTTAAACATTCATATTAAATGTATTTTCACATTAATCATGATGTAAAGAAGAATTAAAACTAATGGGAGGAACCATGAGAAGGAAGAAACAAAACAAAACAACAAAAGAAAAGAAGAGCAAATAGTATGCTTCCATCTGCATTCTGACTCCAAAGTTCTTTCTCTGGACGTGAATAGCATTTTCCATTGTGAGTCTTTTGGAGTTCTCCTTGCATTGCTGAGAAGAACTGAGTCTGTCAAAGTTAATCAATGTGGCTGTTACTGTGTACAATATTCTCCTGGTTCTGCTCATTTCACTCAACATCAGTTAATATAAGTCTTTCCTGGTTTTCCTGCAGTCTGTCTGCTCATCATTTCTTATAGCACAATAGTATTCCATCATATTCATGTACCACAACTTGTTCAGCCATTCCTCAATTAATGGACATCCCTTCAATTTCCAGTCCTTGGTCACCACAAAAAGAGCTGCTGTAGATATTTTTGTATATGATCTCTTTGGGATACAGACCTAGAAGTGGTATTGCTGGGCCAAAGGGAATGCAAAGTTTTATAACCCCTTGGGCATAGTTCCAAATTGCTCTCCAGAATGGTTGGATCAGTTCACAACTCCACCAATAATGCATTAGGATTCTAATTTGCCCACATCTTCTCCAACATTTTTCATTTTCCTGTTTTATCATATTAGCCAATCTGAATAGGTGTGATGTGGTACCTCAGAGTTATTTTGATTTGCATTTCCCTAATCAATAGTGATTTAGAGCTTTTTTTCATGTAATGATAGATATCTTTAATTTCTTCCTCTGAAAATTGCTTGTTCATATCCTTTGACCATTAACAAAGGACTTTGAATGTCAGAGGATTTAATATTTCATCCTGAAAATGATAGGGAGCCACTGGGCTTGACTGAATGTGGAGAGTAGGGGGTGATATGGTCATACTTGTGTTTTAGAAATTCAATTTGACATTTAAATGGAGGATGAAATGGGGAAAAACTTGAGACAGGAAGCCCAAACTGTGTATGTGTGTGTATGTCTGTGTGTCCTCTTTTGTTGCATGGATTGCTAGAGAATTCTTATGTGCTGAGCTATGCTGAAAATTACCTAAAGTTTTGAGCACATATAACACCAAAATTTTTGGTGATGGTGGCTCTGTCACAAAAGTGTTAACATCTACATCCTTGACAATACCCTCAAAGCCCTTCCCTGTTAACTTGAGTCTGCTACATTCAGAAGTTGTGAAACCTTTAGAATCAGAAACTGTGGAACCCTGACAACCACAATGCTTTTCTTTATTTTGTGGCATTTTCCTCATGAAGGAGTGATATGAACTTCATATATTGGCTTCCTTTTAGTTCATGACAAAGTTACCAAATTCCTAAAGGATTAGTAGCATGTAGCATATATATAGCCAAACTAATAAGAAATATTCTATCTTGTTTGATAAATCACTATTTTTCTGACCAGAATGAAGTAAAATTAGTAGTATCTTCTTACGTGTGTAAAGTTAACACAGATGACATGGCTTCATAATAGCTTCAGCTAAATTGCAATGATTCCAGGAATAACCAGGAAAATACTAACACAAACTCCAAGAACTGACCTGAATAGCATACTGGAAGTGATAAAATATGTACTTCTTTCTATTGGAAGTCTGGTTTATGTGACTAAATCCCTGTAATACTCTCTCCAGGAGCTGGGTATTGTTGAAACATGTTAAAGAGCCAGGAATGTTATTAGCATAGAGTTTTAAGTGGAGAAACAGCCCAGTGTGCCATTTTCCTAACCCTGATCCAGGTGAGATGTGGTTAATGTCTTTAATCATATCAAGGAGGTGTGTGATGCTTCCTAAATGTATGTGAAATAATTCATCCACAGACTGTACAAAATGGCAGCCAGTCTATACTTAATCAATTCCTAAGAATGATCCTCTTTTGTTGTTGCTATTGGGGGTTTTTTGGCCTGTGGAGAAAAAAAAACAAGCACAAAAACACTACTAGAACTCCTCAGCAGTCCTGCTCTAGCAGGCCAATAACATCCTGAGTCTCCAATAGACAGTAGGCCTCTGGAACCCAACACAGTCCTTTGAGAAGGAGGAAAAATAGAGGGAGGTCCCTGCTGGAGAACTTCATGCTATGGTTATTCTTTTGGCAAAAATAGGCTGACTATTACTGAGGAATAATACAGAAACCTTTTAGGAATAGAAAATATCTTTGTTTTAAGGAATTTTTCTCTGTTTCTACTCAGTTGCCATCTCATACAGGGAGCTCTTTCTGAAATTACTTTGTGTTTACTGTCTCTCTCTCAACTCTCTATTTTTATATCTACATATATTCACATGTGTGAATATATATGTGACTATGCTTTATACACACACACACACACACACACACACATACACGCAGTCATACACATACGGTATTTATTTGTCTATGTATATGTTGCACCTTCCACCCTACCCCACCCAGTAGAATTTAAGTGCCTTGGGTGTCAGGATATATTAATTTTTATCTTTGCATTCCCAGAATCAATGTCTTTGCACATCATAAATGCCTGTTGGATGAATGGTGAGTGACTAGCTCTTTGAGGTTTCATAGTGATTTATTTACTTTATGGGATGAAAACCTTCAAGTATTAATTCCCTGAAAATGACTCATACCTCACAGGTGAATGGCAAGTTACTCTGCTCAGTAAGTAGTCATATATTTAGGGAAAATTTAAATGAAGACAGTTTGTAGATCTTACTATATTACTTGACTTCATAGGTTATCACCAGTTAAGCCTTTTTGATAAGACTGACTGACTATCATGCCTGGTAAAGGATTATTTTAATAAAAACATTAGCAAATTGTTAATATCTATCCAACCCTAAAAGAAATGGTGGCTAAAAGTAATTTTTAGAATTCTTGATTTTTCTGTTAGAATTTCTTCAGAATATGTTTGTGAATGGATTCCAAACATATATGGCAGCTGGTATATGGTAGTATATATTTAGTGTGATGCCACAGGAAGTAGTAGGAAAGATAAAGTACTCAGAATGGTTGTTCATAAGCAAAGAAGATAGATATTGTGGCATAGCTTTCCTTTTTTTCTTTTGGAGGGGGAAGGCAGGGCAATTGGGGTTAAGTGACTTGCAAGGACACACAGCTAGTAGCTGTTAAGTGTCTGAGGTCATATTTGAACTCAGGTCCTCCTGACTCCAGAGCCAGTGCTCTATTCACTGTGCCAACTAGCTGCCCCAGAGAGTAGAAGTTCTTAAATTATTTTGGGGGGGATCTTGATGTTCTTTGGCCGTCACCTGAAGCCTATGTACCCCTTATCAGAATAATGTTTTAAATGTATAAAATAAGACACATTTCTTTTACCTTACTTGTATTGTTTGTAATATTGCTAATAATTAATAAATATGATGTCTATCATTTAATTCCACAAGCATTTATTAAGCATCTAAGTATAAGACATTATGTTCAAACATGGCTGAATATTTATAATGTACCTTTGTGTTATTTTTGTAATGTCAGTGAGAGATTTGTACTGATTGATACATATTCTTTAAGATAGTCCACATGGGACCACTGCACACATGAAGGTATCTCATATATAGTACATCACAACCAGTGGCTAGCTGAAATTAGGGATGGAGTTTGTGGCCATGGAATAATAGAGTGAACTTAACTGGTTCATGTGGAGATTGAACTTGTGGCTTTAGCCTCATTAACATTGTTCTAACCAATTGAGTGTACTGGGCTCTTAATAATAAGTATTTATTAATTAGACTTTATAATGACTTAGGAGAGTAGATTAACAAGCTCCTTCCCTAATTTTATCTACCAATTTGTTTTTTGGATTATGTTGACACACCGTCTTAAGTTGCGCACATAAATTTGATTCATAAGTATATAAAATAGGTATAATGATTCCTCCCTTAAGAGGTCATAACGGGATTGAATTCCTATTTATAAATTTTAAAAATATCTTCAATGAAAGGCGCGGTAGAACTACAATTATCATTATTTATTAACAAACTTTTACATAAAGTATTATAAAGAAGAACTTTATTATCTATATGGAATGGGGCAATAATCATAAACTGTGGTGGAAGTCGTAATTTATTAGTAGGTAGAGCACTAGATTGCATTCTTCTCTTTTTTTGGCCATGAGATACAGAGAGATAAGAATATTATCATGATTTGTGTTATAACACTGGAGTCAAAACTAATACCAAGGACTGTTTTTCTCAACTTGATGCATGTGGATTTAGCTATGCAGTTGCCATCCATGTTAATAGGGGATTCAAGGCTAAAGCACCATGGATGAAAACTGAGACTGTAATGTGAGGATTTGAAAAGCTGTCTATTTAGAACCAGGTCCATTGCTGTTGAATGTCTTTTGGGCTGGTGAGGATCTGCTTTTTAAATCCTCCTTTCCTATATGGAAAAGGAATAATCTTTATACTGCATAAATGGCATTGACAAACGTTCCTACCTCTACCAACAAACCCATATGCTGAGTAGAGAACGCAGTTTCAAGATAGCCACTATGGTTTGGCCAAGATGTTAGTTACCCAAAGTCTACAAGAGTATCTGGAAGTCCAGTTGCCTCTTTGTTTTTAGCTTCTCTTCCTTCCCTTGCTTCCATAACCATTTCAGTTCTATCCCTAGTCCTCACAGGATATAGGCAAAACAAGATTTAAAAAATTAATGAACTCCCTAGAGTCACACATCCTCCAGTCCTTTCTTGCATAACTTCTCATCCATAAGATCTTTGTTCCAGTCAAATTGATCTGCAAATCCATGTTGTTAAGTCGCTTCAGTTATGTTTGACTCTTCATGACCCCATTTTAGGGTTTTCTTGGTACAGATACCAGAATAGTTTGCCATGTCCTTCTCCAACTCATTTTACAATGAGAAACTGAGGCAAACAGGATTAGGTGACTTACCTAGGGTCATGCAGCTAAGATGAGTGCCTTCCTGGTTCCAAGCCCAGGGCTCTATCCACTGCACCAGCTAGCTGCCCACTAGCTCATATATAGTTTGACTTGGCAGATTTTGCAGAGGTCTTATTCCTCCTTAATTCTCTCTTCACCTTCCACTTTTAGAATCCCTTGATTCCTTCCATGGCTTAGCTCCTCATCACTACACAGAGCTGGCCTTTGATGATCAATCAACTTATTAGTATTGTCTCCCTCTTGAAATTGCTTTGTATAACTTTGTGGGTGTTTTGCATTTACTTGTGCCCATGTTGTATCACCTAGCAAAATGTAAACTTCTTGAGGGCAGGAACTGTCTCATTTTTGTCTTTGTACTAAACCTAGCCCAGTCCCTTGCATAAATAAAAGTCCCTTGTAGGTGCTTAATAACTTTTTTCTTTAATACTTGTTCACACAATGAGCATGAGTTGGAAATAAACATATCAGAAGAGCACAGAAGTGGAGCTAGAAAGGACCTTAGTTGTCTCTACTTCAACCCTTGGTGTAAAGATGAGGGATCTAAGGCTAATAATGGTTAAGTAATGTGCCCCGTTATTCAGACAATAATTAACAGATTAACATTTGGACCCAGGTCCTCTGACACCTGTATTCTTTCACTCACACCATATCAACAGCAGAGAGACTTCTTAGAAGCATTTTATGATAGAAAAAAGAAAAAAACCAAATGATGTGCATTTCCTTCCTTAGGATGAGTTGGTGTAGATGGACTATAAGAAGGAAAACATATCTGAGATGCTAAAGATCAATGAATTGTCTGGTATCTCTCAAGGATCAATAATTTAGTACATTGTGCCAATATTGGTACTTTTATTTTCTACCTATTGGGTTATTTATTTAATGGATGCATTATACTCCCTCTTTGAACAAGAGCCCATCCAAAGGATATTAATTAATTTTGCAAACAAAGATCGTCAGAACTGGACTGGCACTAAGTGTACTCTACTCCTGTATTCTAATCTCATCTCTTCCATTTTTGAGTTATATGACTTTGGGCTAATCATTTCTCTTCTCTCAAATCTCATTTTTTTCCATCTATAAAATGAGGCTTTGAACTAGGTGATGGCCATGGCACATCCCTCTCCTATGATTCAATGACTAAATATCACAATTTATCACTTTGTCAAGCTCAGCTAGATTCACTAGTTTTATAGGCAATTATAAAATAAACGCTATTAGATTGAAAATAGAAAGGTCAACACAAGTATACACATCCTTTATTAATTGATTATTATTTAAATTAGCAAGTTCATAGACTGTAACCATTCTATACCAAATAAAATCATTTTGAATACTAATTCTGCATAGAAACGATTTTATCTTATTTTAATGTCCCAAAATCTTTATGATGCATGGAAAGTTTAGATACAGGAATCATGAATCTCGGCAGTTTTTAACTCATCATAAGATTATAAATTTAGAGTTAGAACCTTAGACTTTCCTTCTTAATTTTACAGATGAGGAAACTGAGGCCCAAGGAGGTTGAAATTTACCAAAGGTCATATATATAATATGTGTCTAGTAAGTGTTTGAAGCAGGATTTGAATCTAAGTCTTAATAAGTTCAAGCCCAAGATTCTTTACTGTATATTATGTCAACTTTCAATGTGTACTTATTGAATGTTACCACCTGACTTCACAACCTACTAGTATTTCCCCTGCCCCAACTATTATCTCTATACAATGCTCAATGCATAGAACTCTATTCTGTAGGCTCAATGCCTTGGAGGAGAAAAGTTTCCCAGTTCTCTTGAGTCAAGGAAGACTATGACTTCAATGAGTATTCCCTGCTCCAGACACATTGGATATCAAGAAAGAACAGCTTTTTTAATGGTAGAATTAGTGTCACCCAGAGATGTATGTAGCTGGATGGTGGTAGAAACCAAAACTTTAGAAGATGTAGAGAGCTGTTGGTTCTTGGCATATAACAGAAACTCAAATTTCTACTTCTTCTACCCACCTCAGCTCTTATCTAAGTGGTTCAATCATCTTTGAGCATGCCCAAACCTTTCAGCTTCCCTTCCCACCTGATGTTGTGGTTACATAAATTCTTTATAAAGGGCAACCAAGTCTCACCTTCACCACAATTCTTAATCCTAACATCAAAAATGGACACATGCATCTGTATAGGATTGACTCATTTAGTCAGAAAGCAGACATTATTGGGTATCACCAGCACTAAGCAATTGTCCTTACTAAATCAAGGCTCTCTAAAAGATCCAAGGAGTTTGTCTCACATCAGTCTATTGGAAGTAATGGATCAAAGGTGCAGATCCAGAGAGAACTTGAGAAACGATCTTGTCCAGGGGATCCTTAACTTTTTTTTTCTTTTATAGTACAATAAAACCTATAGATCCTTTCTCAGAATAATGTCTATAAATGAATAAAATAAAATATGTAGGATTACTAAGGAACTGATTATGTTAGAATACAAGTATAAATACATACACATGCACATATGAACATATATTAGAACAAGTGTACAGAAACCAGGTTAAGAAACCCCGCCATCTAAGTCAACATATTCATTTTACAGATGAGGAAACTGAGGCCCAGAGAGTTGAAACAATTTGCCCAAAGTTATGCAGGTGGTATGTGATAGAGGAAGGTTTTACTTAGATTGTCTGACTATAGACTGTAGTTCTTTCCACTGAACCATGCTATGCATCCTTTTCTGAAAGAATGTTATTAAACATCACACATAATACTTTCCGTCCCCCAAAGTGCTAACAATGTAAAATCCAAAGAATCTATAGATAAGAACCATTTCACTCAAAAGCATATTGCTGTGGTCAAATCATTTTTGTTTTGTTTTGCTGATAGCCCAACAGGGCCAGAACTGAAACTTTAAAAGCCCTAGTGCCATGCATCATTCTTTCATTCAGCTTTTTACAAATCTCTTTGGAATGCAAGAGTAAATAATTCCTTAAGCAGTTTGGCTCTTAGGGTGGTCAGCATTGGACAGCTGTCAGCAGGAAACACTAAGTCATCTAGTATTAAAATCTGCTGTCACTAAGGGATCTGTCACCTAAATCTTGACATAGGACCTGTGAGAATATTTTTATTAAAAAGCACTGACAAGTATTCAAAAAGATAAGGGAAACCCCAATGCCTAGGGAAGAGAAGAATCCCTGACCTGCTTAATACTGCCTTGTACTATGGTTTTTCTTGAAGGTTCATTAAAAATATATGCATATTATATAAAGTATAATATAAATTATAATAGATAATATTATATTATATAATGACAGGATAGATAAAAATTTTATATAAAATGTATATTTTCTTTAAAATGATTTGAAGAGCATGGTGCCTTGTATATGGTGAACACTTAAAATTTTTGCAGAATTGGACTGAATAGAGAAACAGTCAATGGAAAGCCTTTTGGAAATAACCCAATAATATGATCTTAAGTATAGCAAACAGTAATAAATACTAGCACTTTTTAAAAAATCCATACTGCAGAATATGAACTAGATTGCCTCTGAGGTCCTTACCAGACCTAGGGCTATGATCCTATGAGCCTATGATTTTTTTGGTTCTCTTCACAAACACACACACACACAGACACACACATATACATACACATTAACAATAGTAATAATAATAATAATCTGTCACCTCACTAGATAAGGAGATATTCTGCTATGTAATAGTATTTTTTTTTCAATTTAAAAAATAGTTTATGAGGGACCTATGATTTTTTCATTGAAGCCTCCTGGTATGGGGACTTCATCCACCTGGGCACATGGTAATCCATCTATAGCTTAGTTTTGGAGAGTTGTCTGAAGCTCAGAGAAGTTAAATAAATATCTACAGTCACATTAATCAATCAAAACACATTTATTAGGTACTTACTATGCGCCAGGAACTGTGCCAGGTGCCCAGGTTATAAAAAAAGGCAAAAACAGTCCCTATCTCCAAGGAGCTCACATTCTAATGAGGGAGACAAAATGCACATCACTGGATATGCACAAGATGTAGAGGGAAGATGGAAGGTAATCCCAGAGGAGATGGGAGGACCTTGAAAAGCTTCCTGAAAATGTTAGAATTGAGCTGAAAATTGAAGGAAGCTAGGGAAAGGAAGAGGTAGGGATGAGAAGTGACAGGTTTCTGGGTATGGGGTTGTTGTTTGTCCTTCATTCTTGGAGAAAACCCTGACATCAGGAAGGTGATGCCATGACTTGAAAGTGAATTGGATTTAAGTGAGGGAGGCTGTGCAAAGTCACCAGCCTCACTTTCTCCTCTGGAACTACCTAGGTCCAGTGGCAAGATACAGATCAGAATGAATGGAGATGGTCCCCTGGCATGATGTATGTCTAAAGCAAAGGCATGAAAATAGGAGATGGAGAGGGGTGTGCTGTGTGCAAAGAACAAGTGGATCAGTGTAGCTGGATGATGGAGTTCATGGAGGAGAATAAAGTATAAAAAGACTGGAAAGGTAGGAAGGGAGGATAGCTTATATGTGTCAAAGGCAGGGATTGAAACAAGGTCTTCCACTCTGAACCCAACACTCAGTCAATCCATAGCGACAAACTGCCTCTCATTAAAAAGAAAATAAACATCATAATGAGGAACTTGTTGCATATTTTATCCAAGCAGCTATTTTTCAGAAGGTACATTGCATGAAGCCAGTCTCTCTTCTTCTGCTACTGCTTATGGGGCCAGATGGAGGAGAAGAGAAGGAATGACTATATGCCAACAATCACAGTCAGAGAAAAAACTACTATGACAACTCCTTCAGGGTTGCTAGTGGCTAGAGGTATTTTAAAAGTGTCAGGGTTGTGTGGCTCATGGGACCTACAAGTAGTAATGAGCAAGACCTTGTATGACAGCCGCAACTGGTCCGAATGTGTGTTTAAGAAAACTCTTTTTTGAATGCTTAAACTAATGGAAAATATCACCATTACCATGGTCACCAATGCCACTACTACCATGACTACCACCTCCATCATCATTGGCAGCTAGGTGGTACAATGAGCTTGGAGTCAGGAGAACTTGGGTTCCAAATATTGCCCTAGATATAAACTATGTGTGCCTGTAAAACTCACTTAGTTTCTCTCAGTCACAGTTTCCCCATTAGTTAAATAAGATAATTATAATAATTGCAACAATTGCTACACAGGATTGTGATGATCAAATAAGATGTCAATTGTCAACAAGAATGTATGAATCATATTTTGCAAACTTCAAAGTGCCATGTAAATGTCGGTTGTTGTTAGAGGTGTGCTGGTAAATGTTTAACAACCATCTCACTGGAATATATATATGTGTGTGTGTGTGTGTGTGTGTGTGTGTGTGTGTGTGTGTACTTATAACCCACTTTTAAGTTTAATCTGCAATTTCTTAAATCTAAACCATCAACAAAACAATAAATCAAGTCCCAATCTGTAGCCTTGGCTCACACTAAAAATTTAACAATAGGCTCAGAAAATCATTAGAACTGGGTTCAGCAAATCCATGGTTATTATATTTGGCATGCATGCTATATGATCGTAGATGTAGAACTGAAATGAAACTTAGAGTTCATTTTATCCAACTCAATCATCTGAAAGAGAAGTGAAGAGACAAATTTGTAATTCCTACCATAAGTCTTAGTTGATCCAGTTGGAAATGGAGATCCTATTACACATGATCCTAAATCATTTTGCACTGAAGTGTGTGTGTGTGTGTGTGTGTGTGTGTGTGTGTGTGTGTGTGTGTGTGTGTGTGTGTGTGTGTGTATCATGGCCAACAGTTACCTATACTGTGGTAGGATAAATTGGAGAGGGGATCTCCAAGAAGGCAATTAAATGGACAAAGACTACAGGAATCTGAGACCACAGAAATGAATGGGGGTGATAGTTCTCCTTCATTGTCCTTAAATTGCTTCATTGTCTTTAAATTGCTACATTGCCCTTAAACTCCTCCCCTCACCCCTGTCATTGAGGTAGTTTTTGAATTAATTCATGTTTCAGAGTGCTTTGAGATCCTTATATGAATGACTCTATGGAAGGAAATGAAAGAGATTTCCTTCTATAATGTGGGTTTTTTTCCTTGTTACTAAGAAATGAAAGCCCCTTGTTACCCTGACCAATCCTTCAACCCCTCAGTCCTTACAATCAGAATAAATTGAATGGGGGCACTGTTGGTTTTAGCAACAATGTATTTGTGCACAGTTCATTCAAATCTTGCCTCAAGCTTCTCTCTAGAGCCAGAATACTACATGTTTTTGAGCTGCTACAATTTCTCCATAGACCTGAGGTGCCAATGATTTTATTCAGCCCACTCTACTTTTTCCACAGATTGTATTATATTATTCAGTACTGCTAATATTACTGTCTTGAGTTTTCTTGTTCTTTTCTGTTCATGTCCACCAAGTCAAACCCTCTCCATTCCCTTGCTCACTCCATACAGATATCACAAAAATTCTGCCTAGCTTTGCATGAAATCCCTAAATTTGGCCTCTGAAAAGAGAGATTCTATAATTTCTGAGACCGATCAGAAAAATAATTCACTAGCATTGCAGTCACAACCTCTTTCATCCCATCTTTTTGGCATCTTCCCCCTCCCTTCCTCCCCCCATCCCCGCTTTTTTTGGCCAGTATAAAATTTGCCATGTATTCTGTTTGCCATAAATACACAACTCAGCTGTGTTCCTATCCTTTGTGTCAACATGAAAATTCCCTTGTTCTATGTTTAGCTCAAATAATTACCAAACCATTTGTAATTAGAATATTAAGGATGTGACCTCACGGCAGATTTCTTCATTTCCTCCCTCTGTATTTAATACATTTCAGATGCTGAAAATACCAAATCTCTGTCCTTTTTTATTTTGATGCTTATCAGTAATGGAAACATTCCAAAACAATCAGCCAAATACCTACGCTTTGTTCATTTATTGCCTTCTCTGAAGATAAATTGACTGTACTCAACTCTCTTCAGCATTTTTCTTCACCTAGATATTATTGGCTTGCGCAGCCACCCCAAGGTGACTGTTATCACTTAATTAAATCCTTGCACGCTGGGAAGAAAAAACAACATTGTTCCTTCATAACCCCAAGGAACCTATTTTTAAGCCACTAAGCTTTTCCCCTGTTTTATTAACTTATTCCTGGCTACAACAAGACATACTTTGTTGATGAGCAAAAGGTTGTGTTAGCTTTTTATTATTATTATTATTATTATTTTCTGGGTAAACTTATCTATTCTGGGGGAAGGGAGGGGGAAGAGGGTAGGCATCGCAGGAAAGAGAGTAAAAAATTGGAGGTGTCTCCAACCCCTGTGATTCTAGTAAAGGTCTCTGTAAACACGGAGGCAGGAAATAGAAACAAGGGGATTCAGGGCAGAAAACAAGAATATAAAAAGCAAACATAAAATAGGAATAATACTAAAAGTAAAATGATGTGTGTATCTTTTGGGGGAAATGGTGGGAGGGGGAGGAGGGAAGGAGAGGGAGGGAGAGGGAGCCTCTGTCAAGCTGAGGGAACTAGGAATAAAGAATGGCGTTTATGAAGAAGAATGAGCAGTCGGCACTTCTTGTGACTGTCTAGGGCAGCATCTTTTTATTAACCTCTTGCTTAATATCTTCTCCCCGTCAGTTGATTTTCCGAAGTTCCTCTTTGCCTCTGTGGTACCAAGCTCCCACCAACCACAGATTCCGTGCCCAAAGTGGAAGCAATCCCTTTTCCAAAGGAGAGAAAAATACTTCAGGGGCTAATATGGATGGGACAGGGTTTGGTGGCCAGGGGAGCAAGGTAAAAATTCAGGCTGGGGGAAGAGAACCGCTGTTTTAAATGCAGTGCATGATATTAAAAAAAAAAGTTCACTTCTGCAACAAAGGGAGGAATGGCTAGTTCATATGCAATGATTTAGGTGCCTTTTAGCGCATTTCTAGTCCATTAAACCATGGGCCAGAAAAGAGGTTTATCTGTTCTCGAATTTGGGCCCAAGCAAGCATATGTATTTGCTTGTGATGCTAAATCATTTTGCCACCTGCTGTGTTCAACAAGAGTAAATGCTGCTTAAAGCTGTAATATTGGCAAGACCCAGTTTACGCTGTGATAGTCTGGGGGTGGGATAGGGAGCTGATTCTAAAGTAGTTGGATAATTAAGATATCTGAACTATCACTCATCATTGCATATAGGTTATAAATTCCTGGGATGCACCACTGGGGATGCATTGCATAGTGAATAAAATGGTGACATTCTGCTGCTGGCTCAGACATAGGCTTTTGGTGCTTGATACTACCCAAGTCAATTTCTGTAGCTCAGTATTGCCATCTCTAATATGGGGTTATCCTATACACCACTATACTGATGGGAGAATTAATATAATAATGACTATAAAATGCACATATTAAGTTGCTTTTCTTTTTAAAAAAAACTGTCTAAAAGGATAAACTAGGTTTATCACATAGCAACTAATATCAGCCAGTGGCAGAAGATGTCTCTAAATCCTCCTTTGGGTGATGAATTAGTATTTTCCTAGCCTACCTCTGTGGATTTAAGTTAGACCTTCAATAGTTTTCCATTCTTCCAGACAAATGAATGCCTAGGAAAATGTATATATCTATCCACTGTCTCTAGTGGACTGATTTAACATTGTTTCCTGTGGGTTTAATTTCATTTTTTATAATAATGTTAAAAAATCTCACTGAAACAGCAAGGTTCACTCTGAAGAGTGCTTATTTAAATCATTTGCTTGATGTCAAGGTAAAGTGAGTTTTTATTTATTTGTTTATGCTTCAAATTCCTACTCAATTGGCTTATAGTTTTTTAATGATTTATTCTACTACCTAGGCAATCAATATGCAACCTAGAATTCTGAAATGAGAGGTCATTTGGTCTCTCTCTTTTTCTCTGATCCTCCCCCCACAATACATATATTTTACCACATCACTGCTACACCAGAAATAGCAACAGAATCATCCCACCCCATCCTTGTCAGAAGAATTATTATTCTACTTTGAAAGATGTTAGCACAGCATGGAAGATAGTGCGACTGAATTAAGGGGTCAGGGAAGCATTAGCTGCCAACAGTGGTTATGAGGAGAGCATCAGCTTCTCTTCAACATATAACTGCAGGGAGGAGCAAGTTGTGAACTGCTGGTATTGGTAACCTTTCCATGGTGAATTCACAGTCTTACTCTTTGTATCCATCCATCCCTTTCTTCACCCCAACCCCCAACCTTATACCAAACTATGATATTAAGGCCTTGGGAAAAAGAAAAGTTGGGGGAGGCAGTGGAGTTTCAGGAAGAAAAAAAAAGAAACACCAAGATCTAAATATAGGTTATGCTGTAGGAAAATGTGATTTTAGTTCCAAGCAAACCTTTTGGAACCCAACTCATTTGTAAATTGAATCCTTTATTTATTCCCATGCACACATCCCCAGTATAATGTTTATTAGTTAAAACTTATGTGTTGCATAAAATCAAGATCCTTTTCTACCCTATTTCAACTGAACCCATCTTTGTTGGCTAGTATTCATAACACTTGCTTTTTCCTGTCAAGAAACCCTATGTTATTTATCTTCCCCAATCTTCCATTTATTTTTTAAAGTTTTCAAAGTCCTGATGTCATTTAGTATTCTGATACCTTCTAGCATGGAAACACCTCCAGAGCTTGTGCCTGTCATTATGATGATGTTTTCCATGGTAGTAGCAAGTAACAGTTATGATTTCCCATTCTATACAGAAGATAAAGCTCTTTTCTAGCTTTTCAGTTTTTAAACTTGATTCATTTTTTTGTCTCAAATCAATTAAATATTCTAATTAGGACAAGTATAACCTCTTCAAAGGTATGCTTTCTTTCTTCCTTTTTTTTAAACCTTTGTGGTTAAGAGACTTGTTCTTTATGATCAAAAAAAAAAACTGGAAATATTCTTGGTCAGCATTTCTGTAGTCAGATACAGAGTTTAAAAGTGTATCTCCAGAGGCTCCTAACCCTCTCTAAAGGAGTTGAAAACAATGGGTCTTCTTTACGTCTCTCACTCAGGCACTAAAGTCCCTTTGAATCTGCTCAAGATCATACTGGCAATATTTTATCTGACTATACCGATTAAAAATTAAACAAAACAAAAACAGTGTAGGTTGGAGTCCCAGGACTGATTCTATTTAGTCTGTTCTTCTGGTATATCATGGATTCATCCTTCCATAATTTGTACTTCTCTGTATATAAGTAGCATATTAATATGATGCATCTGTGTATCTTTCTAGGGTAAAATCAAGTTTCTCATAGCTTGGAATTGCCACATAGTCAACAATTCAAGTCAACAAGAATTGGTTTAGCTCCTCCCATAACATCCCAATATATTATGCTAGATTCCAGGGAGACAGAAGTAGATAAGGTACAAACCCTGTTCTGAAGGAGCCTACAGTTTATTTTTTTTTTTTTTTGCTTTTTTTGGAGGGCAATTGGGGTTAAGTAACTTGCCTAAGGTCACACAGTTAGGTTTTTGTTTGTGTGGGTTAAGTGTCTGAAGCTGGATCTGAACTCAGGTCCTTCTGACTCCAGGGCTGGCACTTTACTCACTGCTCCACCTAACTGCCCCCACAGTTTAATTTTTCAATGAAGTAGAGCTAAGATATTCTTATTCTAGGAGTGAGGTCATGTGGCCACATGTCTGAACTGATTGTCTCCCCTATTTTCTTTAAAAGGCTCTTCCATCCCAACACACTTTCTCTTTCTCTTGCAATTCATCTGCCCCAATTTAGTTCCTTCTTCAAAACCCTAGAAAGTTGACCCTGTGGGTCTTTTTATTCCCATGTTAGAGGTGAGGAAAAAGAGCCAAAGAAGTTAAGTGACTTGTTCACAATCACACAGCTAGTAAGAGGGATTTTAGCCTAGGTCTTCCTGGCACTGCATCTAGAATTTGGTCCATTGTCCCATGAATGTGTTCACTCATAAAGCTAATCATTCGTAATTTTATTAGCTAGACATTTTCAGCTGATGAGGAAGAATTAAGAGTATGAGACAAAATGCAGAGGAACTTAGAACTACCCACTAGGATTCCATGTGCTGCTTAAATATAAAAATTGACATGACAATGGTGGTGACAACTTCTGTTCACAAGCCTTTCTCGAGCCTTTCCTTTGAATTTTACCATCTGCTTCTAGTCTACTCTCCTAGTTTTGTTATACACCATTTCCTGTTTCATGTTCTGTGGTCCAGTAAGACTGGTCTTCTTGCTGTTGCTCACTCTTTATCCTGCCTTTGCATCTGCTGTCCTTTTTGACTGTCATACACTTTTTCTTCATCTTTCCTGAACCCTTCAGCCTGTAATGCCTCCATCACCTTGCATTATTGTTTTACTTATTATGGTCTCTATGAGTGTGTGTGTGTGTGTGTGTGTGTGTGTGTGTGTGTGTATCATCTCCCTTCATAGAATGTTCTTGAGGACAAATACTGCCTATCATGTCTGCTGGCATGACATAACAGTAGTTAAATGTTAAAAGTCAAGGGTTTTTTTTCAAAAAAAAAATATTCTCAATATAAGAAGACACTTACCCCAGGTCCTTAGCAGGGATAAGGGACCATGGAGATGGAATATAAAATGCTGTATTGGTTAATTTTGTTGAATTTTTGGCCCTCCTCTTTTTAACAAAGTATTTATTATAAGTCATGACTGTCCGGGAAGGAATAAGGAATTGGATTGATACAGTGGGAAATGTAGGTCATATAAAAAAAGATACCAACAAAAACAAAGAAAAAGAAAATCCTAATTCTCCGTTCATGAGAGAAGGGCCATTGGGTGGCCAGTTAGCTACCAAGGCGGGAAACTCACAAATATTTCCCAGCATCCAATTGCTCAGTTATTCTAGATACATTATGCCAAAGGAGCTCTGCTAAGGATTAAAGCCAAAGTAAAGATGTAGTGTGAGCTGTGAACATCTTAAGCAAGCACAGCCACTTAGAAAGTAGAGAGAATATATGGGAAATGATAAAGTTCACTGGGTTGTATTTGTAAAACTCTTGTTTGAAAATCTGCTGCAGAATAAAAGTCATTCCTTGATACTCAGAGGGCAATTTGAGGCTTTGGGTGCTCAGACCTTTAGGGAAATCATTTTCCATTTTATTAAATATTTAAATAAAAATCAAGGTAGTTAATCCTATTACTTAAGAGCTACCCCCAAGCAAGAAGATAGAACAAATACCTCTTGTTGGCAAAGGTCAGTGCTAGAATAAACAAATCTTGTTGGAGGAAATATATTGCCCTCTTCTCTCCATGGCTTGATTGAGACATCATGGTCCTATGGAAAGAGTGCTGAATTTTGAGTCAAGACATGACCTTCGACATATCATAGAAACAAGTCAAAGCCTCAGTTTCTTGAACTATGGGGTAAGGTGGCGGGTTAGATTAGTTGACTGCTAAAATCTTTTCTAGCTCCAGACATACTCCATAGATACTTTATTCTAAAGCAAAACCAATGTAGAATTCTTCTTGGAGCTCATGATTTGTTGCCTCATTGAATGAAGAAGATATTACATACCCATAATGCAACTTTATAAACCAAATCAGAGATGTTTCATTGTCCAAGATTGGATATGGAATCAGGAATCAGTTACTGGGAATATTGGCCTATAGTACAAAAGGAAAGTATACCCCTGAGTTGGAGAATATTTTTTTAACCACTGTTTTTGCTATATCTCATTAAATGCCTGTTTCTAAAAACTAATAGAGTTCTAATGGTTCATTGATAATGCAGAACACACTAGATTGGGACCTGTGAGTAACATTATTAAAAACCTTAACCTCTCAGAATCACTCTCTAGAACCCTTGAAGAACCAATTTGCCTCTGGGGACCCAACCTGTGAGTTCACGTGCCAAATTGGGAAGTTGGTCTAAAGGAAATTCTATGTGATTTGATGTTTATAGAACAACAACAAAAGGAAAGCAGAAGGGGAGGAAGAATGATAAATTAGCAACAGAAAAGAAATGATAGAGACAATGCTGAGAAAAAGCTGTTATTAAAATCCAACTATTTTAATGAGGTTTTCAAGGTGTCATTTCATCTGATACCACAGTAGCCTGTTTTCTTGGAGGCCTGTCATATGGGGAAGGGGCTGGAAATGTTTTTATAAGGTCCATTTATAATTTTCCAGGAAAATTTAACACTACTTAAAAGTTAAGAACTGGGGTAGCTAGGTGGCCTCGGAGTTGGGATGACCCGAGATCGAATCCGGCCTCAGAAAATGAGCACCCACACATAAATAATGACTAGCTGTGTAACCTTGAGCAAGTTACTTAACCCCAATTGCTTAAAAAAAAGTTAAGAACTATTTTGTTAAAAAAATTCTTGTTCTTAATATGAAAAGATATTTCCACCTTTTTACCCCCAGCAATGAGAGACCATAGGTGTAGAACATTGAATGTACTGTCAGACTTTGTTGATATATTTCCTACCACATTTGCTGTTTTCCTGATTTTTTTTCTTCCCTCTTTAAAAAATACTTTATTTTAAGAGGGGAAAGGAGGGGAATGCAGTGGGAAATGTAAGTGATGTAAAAACAAAAGATATCAATAAAAATACATTTTAAAAGAAAATCCTCATTTTCTAGGACAGAGAAAAGAGCCATTTGGTGGAAAATAAATCATCAAAGGGAGAAATTCACAAATATGGCTAAGAATTTGATTGCCTTTTCATTCTAGATACATTATGCTAAAGGCTAGTCCATCCAGGGGGAGGAAAAGACACTAACTTCTATTCTCAAGACTTAAAACAAGACAGTGGAGTTAATGAAAATAATACCAGGAATTAATAAGAAAATTAATTTGGGTTTTTATTTCCATTATGTTTTTGTGAATTTGAATATATATATATATATACGTATATATGCCATATATATGTGTATATGTATATGTGTGTGTATGTGTGTGTATATATATGTCTTTAAAAAGCAGTTGTCTATATTTCCAATAAAATGGCTTGGGGAGTGTTCACAACATACAACCCTATCTAAAAGGGAAAGAATAACATTGGTAAATGTGAGTGGAGCCAATGCAAATTATACAGGCCCTGTATGATTTGGGGAGACCTAGATGTGTCCAGTAACAACTTACAAGGTACTTACAAATGGAGCATTTATTCTTCAGTTCATTTTAACTGTTTTCAAACCCTTTCTGTCCATCCTATCATGGGTTAATGGAGACAAAAGCATACATAAATAGATCATTGTTCTGTAAATGAATACCATAGATTCTGACCAGTCAATTTTTCTTTTAATTTTTTTTTCTTTTTGGAGGGCAACTGGGGTTAAGTAACTTGCCCAAGGTCACACAGCTAGGTTTTTGTTTGTGTGGGTTAAGTGTCTGAGGTCATATCCGAACTCAGGTCCTTCTGACTCCAGGGCCGGCGCTCTACTCACTGCACCACCTAGCCGCCCCAAAGTCAGTTTTTCTTAATGTGTAGATTATCAACATGGCTGATTGCATTGGTTATTCTGGTATTTTGTAGAGCATAGTCGTATAGATGCATTCTAATATTCCCTGACTTTATAGACAATTAGGGCAGCAAGCTGTAGTCTCTCCAAGACTCTGAGGTCATCCAGAAACTTACTGTGTTTGAGTCAAAGATGCATTAAAATGCATTGAAGGAAGAGCCATACCTTGAGTTTACACAATCATAGAATTTCGGAATTGAAAGAAGTCATCAGAAGCCAGCTAGTATGACTCACACCTGAACAAAAGTCCTCTCTATGAAATACTTGACAAATGGTTAAACCTCCAGCTTCTAATCCCCTTCTACCCTCTACTTAGAGATGGCCTCTGAAGGGAAACTGACATTCTTCCCTTCCTCTCCCACCATGGTTGCCACATTCAACTTTTGGATACTTTTTCATTATTAGGGTTTTTTTTCCCTTCTTACAACAAGGCTACATTTGGCCACTTGCAACATCTACCTGTTATTTCTAGTTCTGCCCTCTGAAGCAAAAGGAAACACATCTACTCTCTCTTCTATGTGACAATAGTCTTTCATTTACTGAAAGTAAGTTAGCATATTCCCATTAAGACTTCTCTGAGCTTAACATTCTTAGTTTCTTCAGCTATTCCTTATTGGACAAAAGCTTGAAACTTTTCACCATCCTGGTTGCCTTTCTCTGTTCATACTCCAACTGATCAATTTCTTTCCTAAGATGTGGTTTATAGAACTGAACAGGATGCTGCAGATGTGGTCTCACCAGGGCAGGGAACAATGGGACCACCCTCTCTCTAATCCTGTTTGTTATACTTCTCATCCCAGCCTAAGGTCACATTCATTTTTTTAACTCCTATGTCCCACTTTTGATTTATATTAAGCTCTTTGTCTTCCCAAGATATACAGTTCATGGTATAGATTGAAAGACAGAAAGCAATTATTGCTTCTGAGGAAAGATTTCATGTCCTCAGTTTCTTAATTGATCAGGATACTTGTAATGGCTATTGCTTGGTTTTCAAGAAAGCAAAATTTTTCAATGGGAAACCTATTGTTATTCTTTAAGTTAAGTAACACTTCTTAGCATCCTTAATAATATAATAAACATGGACAAATTTTCTTTGGATCAGGGAGTCAGCCCAAAATTTAGGAACTGAATCAATTAAACAAGCCACATTATAAAAATGCTTACAAACGATCAAATGTGTTTTGATCTGTGTGTGTGTGTGTGTGTGTGTGTGTGTGTGTATATATATATATATATATATATATATATATATATATATATATAATCTTAAACCAATGGCAGAAGCTGAAGGCTGGGGACACAGTACACCTGATCCAAAATCTAATTACACACACATACACACACACACACACACACACACACACACACACACACACACACCCTACACCCGTACACCCTTCTGGGTTTTTTCCTGCAGTGGAGATGATCCTCCTTCCAGAAAGCAGTAGAAAGAGACAAGATTTTATTTGGAGAGGGCTGGAAGTTGGATGATACCCCTCAAAGTGAATTAAAGATTCTAATGAACTTTTTGTGATGCTGAAGAAACTTAAACACACTCACTGAAGGCAGTGTCATATGGTAGAAGAAGACAGTGGTTGTGGAGTCAGAGGACCTTGGACAAGATTTCTGTCTCAAAACCTGTCCCTTGTCTCCTTACCTGGGTGACCTTGGATAAGTCATTTAACTGACTGAACTTCACTTTCCTTATCTATGACATGAAGAGAGTGAACTCGGTGCTCTTTAACTTCTAATCTAAATCAATGCTTCTATGACCCTATGTAGCCTCAGGCAAACCATTTAAGTCTGGCTTTTAAATCCTGACTATAAAAAGAAGAGTTTAGATTAGTTGGCCTCTAAGGTTCATCCTTATTTTCTATTTAGGATCCCACAGTCTGTGATCCTATGATCTTTTTTATGGTCCTTCACCCTGGAGCTACATGGGGTTGAGCTACAAGGTGCAGAGCAAGCCAGAGTATTATTTCATTTTACACTTAGTATAAGATAGTGGCAGAGGGAGGAAGGCTAATGGAGCAGTTGCTGGCAACTGACGACTGACTGACTAATGGAAAGTTTTCCCTTCTCTTCTCCTACTTACATCAGAAGCCAGAGTCAATATGCTCTGGAAAGATATGACCCCAGATGTTCAGAAAAGAACTTAGTGCATGTACTTTAATATTGAAGATTCAACTTCGAGGTTATATTTCACAGTCATATAATTATAACAGGCTGCACTAGGTATTATGATGAAATTTTGAGATGACATGGTGACCAGCTGCTTAAGAATTGACATCCAGGAAGGAGAGAAGGAATGAAGGGAAGGAAGGAAGGGAAGGAGAGAGGGAGGAAGAAAGAAACAAAGATGGAGAAAATGGAGGGAGAAAGGAAAAGAAGGAGAAAGAAAGAAAGAAAGAAAGAAAGAAAGAAAGAAAGAAAGAAAGAAAGAAAGAAAGAAAGAAAGAAAGAAAGAAAAAAGAGAAAGAAAGAAAGAAAGAGGGAGGAAGGAAGGAAGGAAGACAGAAATAGATAAAAGAAGGAAGGTAGAGAGGGAGGGAGGTCAAAGGAAAGGAGGAATGGAATGAGGGAGGAAAGAATAGATAGCAAAATTTTAAAAAATTAGAACCCCAAATATTGGAAACTGACATTATATTGCTTTATGATTTGGTTGCCCAGCAAGATGTGAGGGTAGTAAAGCCTATTACTTTAGAAGTTTACCTAAGTTCTTTACCTACTTCAAACCACCCTAAGCAGTTCTAATTTTACATTCAGTGAAATGATTTTAGTGTTTCTTTGCACTTCTATTATCACCTTCATTCCCTACTTTAATGGTATTTTATGTCCTATGGTACCTCTTCAATCTTATTTAGATTTTGTTTACATTATCTTTATATGATGTAAACCTAAGACTTAAAATGGTCATTCCCAACCTTTTAATAGCAATGGAAGATGGCTAAACTATCCACCAGGAGTTATTGCAACTGCTGAGCTAAGGAGATTTCCCTTAATAGAGTTACTGTTCTTTTTTTTTATTTTTATGTTTTTATTTTTATTTTTGATTTTTGGAGGGCAATTGGGGTTAAGGGACTTGCTCAAAGTCACATGGCTAGTAAGTATCTGAGGCCAGATTTGAACTCAGGTCTTCCTGAGTCCAGGTCTGGTGCTCTATTCATTGCCCCACCTAGATGCCCCTATTTTTAAAGTTTTTAAAGTTAATTTATTTATTTTTAGTTTTTAACATTCACTTCCATAAGTTTTAAATTTTCTCCCCCTCCCCTCACTCCCCCAAATGGTATGCAATCCAATATAGGAATAGAGTAACTTTAAAAAAAAAAAAAGAAAGAAAAAGAATCAACTTTAGCTAGGGAGTAGAGATTGCCAACATCTAGTTCTCCCTCTGCTCAGTGCTTCCCTTTTTAAAAACCTACAATTAGAGAAACTGCATACTCTAGATAGGTATTTTTAGCCTTTCTCTAGGCTAAAGTAGACCAGGGTTAATGCTGATCTGAATCAAGGCCAATAAGACACAGGTCCACTAGTTAATTCTTTAAACTCAAGAATTTATTTAGAATATACTTTATCCATTATTAGATTTATCTCTTTCACGGTTAAAAATATTTCACAGGATGGGTTGCCATTTACCATCTATTTCTTAAATGAAATTGTCTTACAGCATTAGAGTACAATGTTTGGGTTAATGCCAATGGAGTGTGTGGTTAACCCAACACATTGGATAGAAAACCATCCCTGGAACCAACAAGTCTTTGGTTCAAATCTTGCCTCCGACACATCTGGACTGTGGGGTCTCAAGTGAATTATTTAACCTCTCAGTGCCCCTGGGCAACTCTCTAAGATTATATATTACACAGTCAGTGCCAATCTGTTATTATTGGTAAAGGAAGTTTCATTCCCTTTACCAATGAAGCCATTGGTCTAGATAAAAAAAAAAAGTTGATGTGTTATCAAACTGCAGAATTTAGTCTTCTTTACCACAGGTATTCAATCATTAATCACGAAGGGGTGGGAGGAAGAATGAGGTTGAGAGAAAGCTATATCTAATATTACCTCAGATCCTAGAATGGCAATAGGATTATGCTGACAACTTATCTCTATAGGGTCTTCTTACCTAGTCCCCTTATCCGGCCAAGAAATGAAAGTAGAAGGTCATCAGAGCAGCAGTATTCTCTGGTGGTAAACTGAGTTGTTTATCCTGAAATCATTCAGGACCAGTCCTCGGATTCCATCAGAATAATTGATTTTCATAGAAATGTGTATCCCTGCTTTGTATGGAATCAGCTCTGGAGCTAAGGCAGTGAAGCAAGGCAGCCTCAAAGCACTTGGAATACACAGAAAACCAATGTAGAGATATCAACATTACAAATGTAGACCACAAAAGAACTAAGCAATTACTTGGGAGAGAAATTCAGAAAAACAATTCCTAGCTTTGCTGATTTCCGAAATTAAATTTTATTTTCTATTATAGGTCTAGGTTACTTAATAGCTTTATATGGATTCAGGAAAAATTAGTTATTAATAGGGGAATGATAGATAAAACAGGGAGTAAAGAACAGTGTGACAGTCATTTCTTTAAATGAAAATCGATAGTTTTCTTGACCTAGTCATCACCTTGAGCTAGAATTTCTAAACCACATTTGCAACAATTAGGATCTTCTGTCCACAGATTTTTTTAAAAACATTTTTTCCTAAATAAAATAATAGTTTTTAGAATGGAAATTCATATGAATGCATCAGATTAATATCTCAGTTCTCTAAATAGTCATTTAATATGCTAAATTCATTACAGGGTTTTTAAATCTTTGTTAGTTATCATTCCACAAACTCTTTACCTATAGGACTAGATGAGAAAAGTTTTTGTTTTTTGTTTTTATTTTTATTTTCTTAGAAAAGGCATGTCTTTAAGAGTCACTCTAGGTAGTACATGCCCTGTTGCTGGAGAAAATGAGTATGATGGATAGCTTGAGTCTGGGAGTTGTGAGCTACAATCAGGCTATAGCTGACTGGGTGTCTCCAATAAGTTCAGCAGCATTAGCCCCCAGGTGTAGAGGGCCACCAATCTACCTAAAAAAGGGTGAACTGACCCAGGTTGGAAAAATAGAACAAGTTACGACTTCCATGCTGGGATAAAGTCCATGAGTGGTCACTGTACTTCAGCCCGGGTAAGATAAGAAGTGGTTGTTTACTCTTGTCCAACTCTTGGTGACCTCATTTGGGGTTTTCTTAGCAAAGATACTGGAGTGTTTTGTCTCTTGCTTCTCCAGATCATTTTTACAGATGAGGAAACTGAAGCAAGCAGGGTTAAGTGACTTGGCCAGGGTCACACAGTTAGTTTCTGAGGCCAGATGTGAACTCAAGTCTTCCTGACTCCAGGGTGGGAACTTTATTCACTGTACCACTTCACTGCCCAAGATAGGAAGAAACAGCCTCAAAGATAGATAGATAGATAGGTAGATAGATAGATAGATAGATAGATAGATAGATAGATAGATGGATGAATGAAAGAGAGAAAGAGAAAAAGAGAAAGAAAGAAAGAAAGAGAAAGAAAGAAAGAAAGAAAGAAAGAAAGAAAGAAAGAAAGAAAGAACTACCCCTTCTCCTGTAAACATTAATGTACTTCATCATGGTTCATTTGTCTTCTTCAATATCATTTCTGCCATTATCAATGAATACAATGAATACAATATCCTTCACATTATGCAACATATATTGGCCACTAAATTCGTTATAAAGTGAATTTCTACAAAGCAAATCGTATTTCTCTACTGATTTCCAATACATCATTATAAACATTTTCCTGGATTAAAATAATCTCTAAATTGATTAAATTGGAATCACTAGACAAAGATGAGAGGTCAAGGTGATAGCTGATCCTGTGGTGGTTGAAGTAGCCATGTAACAACAATGTTATGCCTGAAGGGAGCCAAAGTCCTCCCTTACCATTTTGTCCAGAATTCTAAAATTCACCCTCTATCTTCTGCTACAATAGCATCACCCCACAGGGCATAAAAAATGCTTTCTTACTTGTAAACTCATATATCTTCCCCAGAGCAAAGTTCTCTGTAACTTTCCTAAACTGAATCTTTATACAAATAGGCTAGCTTAGATCCTTTCCCTGTTATCTGGATAGATGAGCAAAATTGAATGGACCTATAGTATCCTATTTCACAGGCAGGTGCAATCATCTAACACTTGTTTTATCCCAGCCTGAAGATTTTTTTAACCTCAAGGCTTTAAGTTTTATCAAAATTAATTATTAATTCCAATTTTTAGTGATTTTGTAAATTCCAAATGTCTTATTTAATTTTAATTTTTTCTTATAACCAGAGTTAGAATGTTAAAATTTGAGGACAGTGGGCACTATAGACAGCTCTTAGTATCACATAGCAAAAATAACTCCCTCTCTAAAGGTGTTTATATCCTAGAGGGAATCTTTATCCAAACAGGCTAATATAGATCTTTTTATTATTTTCTCCTTTGGGTAGTGTGTTTTTGTTCCCTGCAAGTAGATTAAAAGATGATGAGAGCTGGCCAGAGTACACGGCTGAGAATCACTGCATACTAGAATCAGAGAGCTGCCATCTTTGATCTGTCTTTTCACTTCATAGAAAACTCAGAACCCAGGGGATTGAGGGGAAGAGGACATAGGATAAACAGAGCAAATCAATTCAATAAACATTTTTACTATATGCTCCAAGACAAAAATTTTTAAAGTCCTTGCCTTCAAAGAGCTTTTATTCTGCTTGGAGGAGAAAATATGGACATGGATGTGTTCATGGATATGGACACAGACAAGTGCACTCAAATATGTAAAAAGTAAATAATAATTTTCTTGGGCAGGGGGCAGGGTAGTATACTTATGTGAGGGTAGGCCTCATGTAGGTGATATCACTCAAACCAAAAGGAAACTAAATGCTTTACAAGACAGAAGGAATGAGGGAAGTACATTTCTCTCCTGGGACACAACTCCTATAAAGGCATGGATGGATATGGGAGATGAAATATTTCGTACAGGGAACACTAACCAGTTTGTCTGGAATGTAAAATGTATAAAAGAGAAAGAATACAATATATTTGCAAGGGCCTGTTGGAGTCCAATCTTGAAGGGCTTTAAGTGACAAAAGAGTTTATGTCTTGAACAGAGGAGTAACATGGTGAGATTTGCTTCCAGAAATAAGATTCTTCAGAGGACGGATAAGAGGAAGGAGGGACTGGAAGCAGGGAGAACAACTTTGAGGTTTCACACCTTGCTGAGTAGAATCACTTGGACTTGGGCAGTGGCCATATATGTGAAGAAAAGAACACAGATGTCAGAGATATTGTGGAAGTAGAATCCATAAAACTCAGTATTTAACTGGACGTGAGAGGTATGGGGAGTGTGGGGGAACTGACAGACATATAAAGAATTAACTCCAATGCTTTACATCTTAGGAAGGAGAAGGATGATGGTGACCTCAGTAACAGCGGGAAATATAGGATGAAGAAGGGTTTGGGGACATAGAAGGGCTGGAGATGAGTTCTGCTTTGGATACGTTGAGTCTGATGTATCTATAGGACATCTGGGACAGCAAGGTGGCACAGTGGATGGAGTGGTGAGCCTAGAGTCAAGATGACCTGAGTTCAAATACAGTCTCAGGCACTTTCTAGCTGTGTGACCCTAGGAAATTCATTTAGCCCTGTTTGCCTCAGTTTTCTCATCTGTAAAATGGACTAGAGAAGAAAACAGCAAATCAGTTCAGTATCTCTGCCAAGAAAACCCTGAATGCAGTCACAAAGAATTGAAGATCGATTTGCAAGTGCCCAGTTGGTACATGTCCACATATTAACCTGTGATCTTGTCAGCTGTATTTTCTGTTCCTCTGCAAAGTGAGAATGTTCTCTTCCTGAAGCAATATTAGTTTGTATGCCTTTCATCCCATATGCCCAAATGGGAGAAACTACATGGCAATCCTGGTTGAGCAAAGTAATGCATGACTAAACTACATGGCATACCATGTCTTTATAGTGGAATCTGTTGTCCATTTGGTCTGATGCTCAAACCAGAAAATACACATCACTTAAGACTCTGTTAAACTAGCATCCCAGAGAAGAAATGTTAACACTTTGCTACATGCTCCTGCAACATGGAATTTTAATGAAGAAAAGGCATACCCAGAGTTCCTTGCTCAAAGAGCAGGCATCTTATTTTGGTTTGGTTTTTCCTGTTTTCACATTTCACCGTCTCATCATCATCTCTACCATTCAAGCACCTTATTTAAGTATAGAATGCACTTCTGTCTAGCTCTGCCCTCCAGTTTTTGCCATGAGTAAATTGGCATTCCATTGTTTTTTGTTGGCTTTGAAACAGTAAAAGATGACTTTAGATTGTTATAGGTCTCTACATTAGGTTCCTAATAAGAGTAGTCATTCTTTATTCATGGGAAAGTGGGATCTGAGAATCCAAATTATGGCAGTTTGGTCATGTTATTAGGCAGGGTTTGCTCCACAGAACCCCGCACTTGGTCAACATTTTTAGGCAGCTGCTTGTGCATTAAAACGTGAAACTACTGTTCTTTGTATACTTGGCTTATCAGGCAGGGAAGAAAAGCGACATGGAAAACAGAATGCTTTTAGAGATTCCTAAGAGTTAAATAAAAGCCCAAATCTTTTTGATGTCAGTTCTTATCTATTTTGAGAAAAATACACTCTTTTTTAATTATTTCCGTAAATGTAGCTTTTGTTATTGCACGTTCTTTGATTGTAAAGCCCAGACCGTAAAAACTAACTTGGGAACCCCAAGTCCAAGCCGATGCATTTGGGGCCCAGTTCCTAGCTCCTTATGAAGGCCAACATCTCCTTGAAGTTTCCAGGGGTGCAGACTTGTATTAGTAGCCTACCATCACCTCTTAAAATCTATGGTAAGATATGCATAGTAATTCAATGGGGTCTCTCAGAGGTTTGCTATAGTTCATCCTCATGAAACACTCCCTAGCCTCACCTCTTACCTGTTGAAACAATGTCATGAAATGAAAACCTCTGCTCTATCTTTGCCACATGGACCAGTGATGTTTTGTGTTTGTAAGACTTGGGTTAGAGGCAGCTAGGTGACACAGTGGATAAAGCATGATCTAATATCACATCATAGTACCATATAATGCTGTGGTATTCAGTGATTAAGGCTTGATCAAATGAAATAATGATTGTAAAGCTCTTTTCACATAGTAAGTATTTAATAAGTATTTATTTTCTTCCCTTATTCCCAAATTCTTCTACTTTTTTAAAAAATAAAAACCAAGGAAGCTTTCTGGTAGAATTGTTGTATATTTCTGATGACAATCTTTTGCTTGGGTGGCTAGAAGGATTTTTCTATCATGTTGTTTGTTCAGTTGTTTTTCAATCATGTTTGACTCTTTGTGACCCTATTTGGGGGCTTTCTTGGCAAAGAATTGGAGTGGTTAGACATTTCCTTCTCTAGCTCATTTTATAGATGAGAAAACTGAAGCAAACAGGGTTAAGTGACTTACCCAGGGTAACACAGCATCTGGGGCCAGATTTGAATTCAGGAAGAAGAGTCTTCCTGACTATAGACATGGCATTCTATCCACCACTCCACCTAGCTACCCTTTTTGTAACATATCTCTCTATTTTTGTTGGTATTCTGGACTTCTGATTTCATCAGCATGGGGGAACTCCCAGTATGCAAATTCCCTCTACTGATACAGATGAATATCTCTTCTATAGGTTCTAGACTTAAAGCATTTCCTAGAAACATTTTTACTTCTAATAAGTTAGTATTTAAATAAAACTTTAAATGTGCAAAATACTTTACAAATGCCTCTCACTTCTGATCCTCCCAACAATCCTGGGAGAAAGGTGCTATTATTATCTCCTGAGGAAGCTCAGGCAAATAGAGGTTAAGTGACTTGCCCAGAATCACAAAGCTAGTAAGTGTCTGAGGAAAGATCCACAATCAGGTCTTTCTCACTCCAGAGGTTAATGATATGCCCATGGCCACACAGCTTAGTATGTCCCCAAGGCAGGATTTGAACCCATGTTTTCCTGGCTCTGAGTTGAACCTCTATCCATCACACCATACTGCCTTGCCTTAATGATAGTAAAAACTGTTGTAACAGTAATCTAATACTCTATATCTCTGGATGATAGACACCATCCTCAAATTAATGCTCAGCTCTTGTCATAATATCATTATGTCGTAACAGTGAAAAACTCTAATTAAGAAGATGTGTTTGCCAGGGAAAAAGTTGAGTATATCAGTGAATCTACTTTATCATGGATGGGCATTCCCTCCCCCACTCCCCCCAATCCCTGACAACTATGAGGCTAAATTATA
Organism: Gymnobelideus leadbeateri; assembly: GCA_011680675.1. Taxonomy (NCBI): domain Eukaryota; kingdom Metazoa; phylum Chordata; class Mammalia; order Diprotodontia; family Petauridae; genus Gymnobelideus; species Gymnobelideus leadbeateri. Next base: position 92,972 of record WOXC01005327.1, read on the forward strand.
AGAAGAACATCACAGATGCATGGTGCATTGGACAAAGAACACATGCATGCATTTAAATCACGTATATCTTACTTTTTACTGATGTAATTGTGAAATATGTTCTTTTTGCATTCATAATTAGGGGGTGGAACAGATGGTGAAGGCTTAGTTTAAAATAATCTGTCATTAAAATAACCTAGCCTACTGGTAATTCTTCACTCTAACTGGAGTTAGGTCACAGTAACAGGATTTTTTTCCCCCTGCATTGGAATACACTAGAAAGAATTAGAGATTTCAGGGGTAGTTCGATAGATGGGGATCGTTCTCCCTCTAAGTGCATAAGAGTCAAATTTCACTGTGTGAAATTTGGCTGTAAGGAATATACAAAAATAGTTGGGTCAAAACTGACAAATATGAACCATTTAGCACAATGCATTGAACATCAGTATACCTTTAGTCATGATGATACAATAAGTCTCATATACTTTGAAGAAATAACCCCTTGTCTGACAGATATAGTTAGGGGAACTCAGTTGTTCAGGGTGGGATGATGGGAGGGAAAGGTTAAGAAATGTTGCCTTACATTTTGCATATTACACCAATGTCAGGGGATAAAAATTATAATTACTGGCATTATTATCCAGAGGTCTTGTAGCCAATACTGTCTACGTCTCAACCTCATTTCCAGAATGGTCACCATATACTCTTAGTGGGGTGTGACAAAGGACATCTCTCAGTCCTCTCTGAATAGCTTAAGCCTGTTTTTTAATAACAAGAAAACTGTTTTGATAAATCAGATACTGTATGCCTTTAAAAAAGTCTGTTTTACCATTTCTGCTAAGATTTTTTGTTCTCCAACTGCTTTGAGGAAAGCATATAGATTTCAGCATGGTATTATAATAAATCTTCTGGAGGAGGGACAAGCATTAACATTTGTGTTGGTTCTTTTTCATCTTAATCCAACCTTGGTTAATAATCAGAAAATTCTACATAGTGGGTAAGAAGATGTAATTAACCCTTTGACCCCAGAATCTTAATTGGCGCCTGTTGAAAACAGTGGGCAGTTTAAAAAAATTAAAAAGTAGCCTGCAGTGATTGAAACAGCACAGTACATAATGGCTTTCTCAAATCAAAAAAAAATTAATGCTACAGAATGTTCAGATTAATCACATTTGGTTCCTGAGTCTAACTGATGAAAATATTTTCTCCCCCCACCTACCCTCTTGAGATCAGAGACATCCAAATTCCAACCAGCTTTGAAGGCATTCTGGAACTTCTCCCAGGATCTACCTAACATATTATGCCCCTCCCCCCAAAAACCTGGCACTGGGGTGGGGGTGGGAGCAATGGTAATTACAGTCATGCTTATTTTCACAATAGAGAAAAACCATAGCTGCATGAACAGCCATGGCTCAGTGGAAAGAGCATCTGAAGTCAAAGGAACTGAGTTCAAATGCTGTCTCTGCTACTTACTACCTGTATAATTTGGGACAAATCACTTAACCCCTCTGGGCTTTGGTTCATCTATAAAATGAAGGGGTCAGACTAGATTCCCAAGGTTCCTTCTTCCTCTAAATTCATGAGCCCATCAACTCTTCCTCTAGAGCTATTAAGCTATGTAGCACTGGGCCTGGAGTCAGGAAGATCCGATTTGGGATCTTGCCTCAGACTTGCTAGCTGTGTGACTCTGGGCAAGTCACTTAACTTCTATTTTCCTCAGTTTCCTCACCTATAAAATGGAGATAATAATAGTATCTTCCTCCCAGGACTGTTGGGAGGATCAGAAATGGGAGATATTGGTAAAGTATTTTGCACATTTAAAGCTTTATGTAAATACTAACTTATTAGAAGTAGACCCATGATTTGATTCTTGTAATTATTATCATTATTACTTAGAAGGTACTCAAACTTGAGATATAGAAATTCAAGATGTCTCTTGTCTGTAGAATGTCATCTGTATGACCCTGGGCAAGTCATTTAACCCTGTTTGCCTCAGTTCCATCATCTAGAAAATGAGCTGGAGAAGGAGAGAGCAAACCACTCCAGTATCTCTGCCCAAGAAAACCCCAAATGGGGTCACAGAGACATGTAAATGACTGAAAACTGACTAAACAAACAGTAAAAAAAATGTTTCATTTAAAAATGGGAAAAATCCAGTCAAGCAGTCTGTGTAATATCTGAACAATCCATGACCCAAGTTTCACCAAACCGGTAGACTTTTCGTTACTTAGATGATGGAATGGTTTTGTGCAATGTGGACACAATTTCACTGAAATCTTCAACAGGAAATTAGAACCTGTGTCTAACTCCTTTGTTGTTGCTGTGGTTTGTTTGTTTGCTGCTAAAAATAAAGCTGGCTGGTTTTTAAACAGCTTCCTTTTGATAGATTCCAATGTTTTGTTTCTTGATATTCCTTTTCCTGTCTCTGGTGCTTAGTATTCCTACACCATATCTTTTTTTTTTTTTTTGGAGGGGGAAAGGTAGGGCAATTGGGGCTAAGTGACTTGCCCAAGGTCACATGGCTAGTTTTTTGATCTGTGTATTAAGTGTCTGAGGCTGGATTTGAACTCAGGTCCTCCTGACTCCAGGGCCAGCACTCTATTCACTGTTCCACCTAGCCTCCCAAAGCATATCTTTTTTAAATACAAGAAAGTCAAGCCTTCTTACCTTGGCCTTGTCCTGGGTTCATCTCTCATTTACTGATTTTCAATTTGATACATAGTATTCTAGATCCAGAGTTGAAAGGTACCTCAAAAGCACTGAAGCCTAGTGAATTAAGCAACCTGCTTAAGATCATACATCAGCAGAGGTAGATTTGGAACCTGGTCCTTCTGATTCCAAATCAGCATGCTTTTCCAGTTTATTACACATGCTAATCATTTGAAAAGAATGATTTTTTCCCTAGGACGTTATAAGCTGTTTTAACAGTACAAATTTTATAATAAGGAAATTCTAGGTATATTTGTATTTAATAACTGTATAAATATAAATTAGGGAGTCTTTGTTTTTAAATGGACCCTCTTTACCAAGTAATTGTTCTTCATGTGGTTTTTTGTACTCCCCATCCCCAAATGCATACTTTGAACTGTTTCTTCCAACTATTAAACCAGAGGTGGGGACCCGCAGCAGAGGCAGAAATTAATCAGGAAACAGAGGAAGAAAAAAACCAAAACTGCTCAGAAAATACCATTCAATATTTTAAAGAGGCTAAAATTATGACAGAGATTTAGGGAAGAGTATATTTCTTTCTTATTTTGCATATACTTCTGTCATCTTCCCCTTACTAAAAAGAAAAAAAATCCTTTTACTCTCACTAGATGTGAGTTTCAATGTGTCTCCTGGCCAATGTGGTATTCCAAATATTTTCAGATTCACAACCTCTATTAATATTACCAATATTTATTACTTCATAATGATTATTTTCCTGTGGTAAAGTAGAGCATGTTTACCTCTATAGTACCTTGTTAGAGAAATAACACAAAATGAGGGGTGTGGAAGTGTTTCAGAGCATAAAATAGCCCCTTCTTGCAGTGCAAGAATTTAAAGCAAGTTTATTCTCAATTTTAGTGGTATATTCCCATCTGAGTCCGCAGTGATTTATACCATTCATCAAATTGAAAATGCAGCCCTTCATTTGGAAACTGCAGTTAGGTTTCAGGACTTAGGGATTAATGTGTGGTGTCTCACCCTTCCCCCACCCCCACTCCCATTCCCATCCCCATCCTCATTTAAGGAGTTGTAATGAAAATTGGATCCCAACCTTAATGTAGAGTTTTGCATGTAAAGAACTGAAGGGATGAGATTGTGATGGAGCCGCCCATCAGCATGTTGGTACCTAATCTGTTGACTTGGTTTGTTAGTCATTGCAACATAGAAACATGGAGTAAATTGTGTATTATTATTAATTAACAAATTATTGAGATGCAAAGTGACCCAAGTGAACATCTGACTTTCTCTACATATAGTTATCCTTTATTTGGTTATTTTCTTTTTTTTCCCTCTTACTCAAGACTCCTATTAAGATGATTTCCATTCCTCTTAAAGTTGGCTAACAGAAAGTGTGGCTATTTTCATCTGAATAACAATGAAATCCCAAAATGCAAGTGAAGTATTTCATAGCATCTGGAATTTCTCATTTTTATACATTGTGAATTATCTCATGATCAGCATGCCAGAGATGTAAGGAGTCCCTCCTACCTCCCCAGCCCCCCAGTAAAGAAATTTTTACAGGAAATTCAGTCACTTTATTCCATCACATTCTATGCAATACAAAAAAAAAATGGGTGAGGGGACACCAAGTAAGAACAGTTACTGAGCAAAGAAAGCAATGCTTTGAAATCAGTGTGTCTTGCTTTTGTCTTAGTCTGTGACCAATATGACCCTTTGCTAAATATCAGTCTATTTATACCTGTCTTTTTTCTTTTTTCTTCTGCAGTCCCTAGACGGATTCGTATTTGCACTAAATCAAGAAGGAAAATTTTTGTACATTTCAGAAACTGTCTCCATCTACCTAGGGCTCTCCCAAGTAAGTAAAACAAAAATGAATTCTGAAAGGTGATTGTATGAATGGCTTCACTCATAGGCTTTTTTCATTCTTCAAGGAATATTCTGCTTTGCATGAATTATCAAATGTATTATTTAATGGCATCTCCCAACTCTTCCTGTATGCTCATTGAGAAATCAGGGTGTCAGGATTGACTGTTCTGAAATAAACTTGGGCTTGAAAACTTTCCCTCCACCCCAAAGAATCATTATTAATTTATTGAGAACAAATGGAGTTTCTTCCCTCAGTTGTTTTGAACTTTGAAACCTCTGTGCCCAGTAGGAGAGGGACACACTAATAGTGCTTCCCTGGTGTCCTATTACTGGATGTTTATGGAGTACCCTGCATTATCCTGGGAGCTGACACAATGACAGTCATTTGGAGTCAAGAAATGCTGAAAGAGACCATTAAAATGTGTTGTGGGGAGGGTTTCAGCAAGGACATATTTTGCTGCCTTTGCAAATGTTCCTTAATGCTGAAAGACAATTTGATAAAATAAGATAGTTATTTACTTTGGTTTTTGCTGCTTAATTACTAACACATGCTTGTCAGAGGTTAAAAGAAAAGGAAATAGTGGGGGCAGGGCAGCACTGTGTGTGTGGGTGGGTGGGGGGTGGTAATCCCCTGTATAGTGTTTCTTCTTTATCTTTTATCATGAAAAAGCTGAAATTTAGTATGATTTAAGTGAGGAATACAGGCTGTGTCAATAGAATGCCAAAATGTCCAGACAAAAAGTGAAAAATTAAGCTAATTATCTGGATGTTTTATCTATTGCAATGCCAAACATCTGGATATTTGGAAGTGTCAGGGTGATTGGCTGAATTTGGCCGTTTTCGTTTTGATGCTTGGCATGGCAGAGTCACAGCCAAAAGGAGAGATGCTGTGTATGTGAGCAAACATGTGCACACACACATACATGTAGGTTTGTGTCATGACCTGCCAAGTTGGATCATCTGCCTCTATCCCCTTTGCCCCATGGAGATATAGATGGAGATAAAAATTTGTCTGTCTCTTCTTCAACAGTGGCCCACCCTGGACTCATAGCAGCTGAAAGTTGGCACCATTTTTAAGGAGGTTACCAGCATGGTTGGAACCTCTTGGTTGCCAGGGAATTTGCTGTGTAATAGATAAATCAAGAAAGACATACCAAAATAATGAAGAAGGATATTTGATATTTAGGTGGGAGGTGAGGTAGGAGGAGGGGAGTTTGTGGTCTGGTAGGAATCAGGATGAGTCTTTTTAACTCCTGCCTGTATCTTGTACAAGCGATGGTATTTTCTTCAGGATTTATCAAGTCAAATGATAGAAATAGAAACTGAGCTATTGTTAACTCAATATCAGTATTCTTGTATCTCATTAAAGCCCCTAGTTTTGTAATAGGCTTTAATCCTTGCCCTAATCTGTTTGGGACTCAGTATCAAGGCTCTCCGATTTTGAAACTGGTGCGCCCCCATCTTGCTAATACTGTCAAGCTCCAGAACTGGGGTGTTTATGATTATATTACTCTTGTATTAATCTGTTTTATGCATAGTATCCAACAAAGTTTAATAAGCCAGTAAAGAAGAAGGATGAATAATTAGCTTAAGCAGGTAAATGCTAATTATGGAACTCCTGAAAGGTATCCATTATACAGTCGCTTAAAACAAATTTTACAGCCCTGGTTAGTGGTGTAATCCAAATTCTGTCAAGGCAACTGCATTTTCTGTAATTGAGATGTGTATGTTTGCTTTGCATAACAGATGGCTCTGTATGCTTAGACTGATAGCTAGGAAAATAATAATTGCATTATTCTGGCCAAAAGAATATTAGCTCTTGGGTTTTGGCCATTTCAGTCAGTCCTCCTGCCAGCACAGCATATGCACATATATGGATTGGATTTTCAAGGAAATTGATGCATCTGGAATAGTGTGGCCATCTGAAATATCATCTGTTCAAGAAAAATTTGGCTTTAACCCTGTGCTAGTTTCTCCTTAAAAGCATTTTATTCCACTGCTTTTCAACCATAGTCATCGGGTCTATATTTACCCTAAATCTGTGTCAAATTGTTGAACTTCTGCTAAATAAAATAGTTATGTGGACATGTTACAGTATTTGGCATCTCCTGCATAGGCAATCCTAGTCTTTATACAAAACATGCTTCTGGATGTTGCTCCTTAATGTAGATGACTGTCCAGTAAAATATGGACTGCGTGCACCCTGTCACCTTCATCTGTTTGAGTCAAGTTCAGAATCTTTGGGGGAAACTGTCAAGTGAACAGGTAAAGACAAAAATTAGAGCATAAGTCATTATCAGGCAGCATTGAGCGAATAGAAGAGGGAAATGTTAAAGCAGCAGAAAGGTCTCTGCTACCTTCTGGGGCTTTCTTTAAATATATGATCATCAGGCTATCTGGGGCACAAAAATCAAAGAGAAGATTGAGGTCATATGAATATTAGACGAATATGTTAAGTCTCAGATACTAATGCTCAGGGCTAGGGGGAAAAATCCTAAACAAAGATTTGGGGAGAGATCGATGAAGTAATGTATGTAAAATACCTTGTTAATCTTAAAGCACTATGTAAATGTTAGCTATTTGACAAGAATAAAATAAAAGCTTGGAGAAAAATTGGAATCCTAACTAAGTAATTGAGGAATAGCCCTCCTATCTTTTTTCAGTGACCACTTCAGGGCTCTTAGGGTTTCATCAATGAAATGAAAGGAAAGGAAATGGTGCTCCAGCAGATCCCAGTTAGGCTTCATAAACCATTTGTTCTTTTTTGAGGAATCAACACAAATGTCTAAGAAATCTCTCCTTAATTCCATTCTCACCAATATTATTTTTGAAAATTATTAGAGGAAAAATAGCTGATATTTTATTGAATTTTTGACACTTCATGTGGAACCAATGAGGACTGTCAGATATGAACAAGAAAGATATCTCCTTCCCTCAGTCCTTTCCTTTATAAGTGATGCTGTTAGTTTAAGTGCCAAATTCAGATGTTGAAGACAGATCCTACACAGATTCTGTAGAATAATAGGACAGATTGGCAAGTTGTTATATGTTATTGCGACTATCATTTTAAACCACCAGCTCTATCTTTTCTTAATTTCGTGTTTTTTTCTGAAGTGTTTAGAGGTATACAGGTTTTTAAAAATCCATATGCCTAGGAAAGTCTGGGGAAAAGATCCATTGAGTCATGCTTTGTTACATTACAGCAAAGGCTGCCAAATCAGTTTTTCTCTTTTACACTCTGTTGGGCCAGAGCAACAGCTGCTGATGTCTAAGAAATGTGCATGACAGTCATTTTCGTTAAAGTATTCCCAAAGCTGGTCCCGCTATGATGATGTCAATGAAATTGACTCTGATGATATCTGAACCCACTTTGCTACCCTTTTGACATTGTAATTGGTATACATATATGTATATAGGAAAAATAAATATGTGTGTTTATATGTATATGAAATATATGCAATATCATATATACATACATATATATATATACACATACACATAACTATAGCTATATATTTAAACTAACTTCTAAGAAATAGATTGCAGATTAGGAATAAGTGTAATTTCAGTTTTTAAGGAATAAGTGTAATTATGGGCAGTCACTCAGCACAAGGTTTGATCTAAAGGGAAGATCCCCAAATATCAACCGTAGTTAGTGTTCATGGGGATTAAATTCCTTTGGCCAAAGGGTGCTTCACCCTGATATGCCATCCACAGCTATGGCAGGGCAATATCAAGGTTCTCACCTTAACCAGAGACAAATAGGAGAAGCAGGACAAACTAAGAGAGAAAGAAGGAAAACAAGAAGATTCTGCTTGACGAATATGAAAAATAATCCTTCTTGCAAAATTCTCCCAAAAGAATAAAGGGACCTGGGGTGGCTAGGTGGCCTAGTGAATAGAGCACCAGCCCTGGAGTCAGGAGGACCTGAGTTCAAATGTGGCCTCAGACACTTGACACAAAACTAGCCGTGTGACCTTGGGCAAGTAACTTAACCCCAATTGCCCTACCTTCCCCTCTCAAAAAAAAAAAAAATTTAAATAATAAAGAGAACCAGGGAGCCAAACCCAAAGAATGCACAAGATGCTGCATATTAGTTTAATAAGCAACTTGCCCAAGTCTTCACAAGTGGTAAGAAACAGTATTCCTATTCAGTGCTCCACTGCCAAAAGCAATGCTAGCCCCTCCATTCCACTGCTACCTCTGCAAGTGAGGCTAAGAATTAGGTGAAAGGGGGCTGATTTGCCTACAACTGTGCTGTCTTTCATCTGAGAAATAAGAATGGTCATGTGAATCACCATCATTTAATGCAAGCTATCTCATCAACACCATAAACTCCACAGTTTTCCTTGAGAGACCTGATTTGGCTTTCTGGTAGAGAATGCCTTTACCATTCTCAAAGGCAAGGAGATAGAACTCCAGATACTGGCGATTTCAATGACGCTCTCCTTGCAGGTTTTTTTTTTTTTTAAACTTTAGAGGAAGTTACATTTTTTAAAAGTGGCCTACAGAGCTTCCAAAAAGCAGTTTAGGGCAGGTCGCTTAACATCTTTGAGATTCTGTTTCCTTGTCTGTAAAATAGGAGGAGGGGGAGGGGGAAGACCTTGGACTAGATCACAGGATTTAGAGATGGAAAGGTCCTTTATAAAAGCATAGACTCAGCTTTAAATCTAGAAATGCCCCCTGCACAATATTTTCTTGTTCAGTTGTTTTCAGGTGTATCTGACTCTTCGTGACCCCATTTGGGGGTTTTCTTGGCAAAGATACTAACGTGGTTTGCTATTTCCTTCTCTAGCTCATTTTTACAGATGAGAAAGCTGAAGCAAATAGGTTTAAGTGACTTGCTCAGGGTCACACAGCTAGGAAGTATCTAAGGTTAAATTTGAACACCTTCCTGACTTCAGACCAGGCACTCTGTGCACTATGGCGCCACCTAGCCGCACAATATAGAAACATAAATTTAGAATTGGAGAGATCACACAAGGCAAGGACTTCATTTTGCAGATGAAGAAACTAAAACCCAGAGAAAATAATGACCTGCCCAGGGTCACAAAAATATAAGCAGTGGAAGGAGGACTCTTTCCCCCTATGCAACATCTGATCTCTAAGATACCTTTTTCTAGCTCTAAATCCTGTTATCTTAAGGAAGAGGGGGTACAAAGAAGTCACAGAGGAAACACTCTCAATGAGAACATGCAAATATGCTAACATTTTCTAAACTATTTTGTTCCAACAATGTTGTATATGAAATGATCCTTATACTAATCTGACAGCTAATGGCTTTGTGGTTGTCATAGAGCCTAGTATAAAAGACATTTCATATTTGGAATAAATTAGATTAATTTTTCTTTTTTTTAAAGTTTTAATATCACTAGAATATACCGTAGGCCAACAAGCCAACTATACCTACTCTTGGATTCCTGGAAGTAAGATCTAATCTCCACCCCCTCCAGTGGCACCAATATCCAGTAAACATATGAAAATCTCCCCCTTTTCTTACTTGTACACTGTCCCTGACCCCACATAAACTATTTCCTTTTCATTAATACCGGTCACAAGATAGAAACAGGCAAGGTTACAAATTGTTTTGTTTCAAGGAAGCTTGTGGAAAAGGGACAGTAGAGCCACAGATCTAATAAGAGTAGATAGAGGTCGAGGGCAAAAGGGATAAATGGTTGTTTGAAATTTTGGTCTTTTAAAAAAAAAAAAAGGACAAAGTGGTGGGGTCAGCAGACGGGGATATGCAGTCTGAATGCCTTCTCCCCATATGGTAACATATCTCCAGATTTTGGATTTCTCTGCATTTGTTCTCCAGAATGGCAAATAAAATTATAGCTCCAGCACACCAGTACAAGGTCAAATAAATGACAGTACTCAGTCTATTTGTGCAGCCATTCTGAAAGGGAACCATGGTGCCAAATGTGGTTTATTTGAATAATAAAGAAGAATTAGATTCCCCTGATAACTTGGCTGAGGGCCAATAAATCACTGGAGGTTAAGATGCTTTGCAACACACATGTATTTCTTTTGCGTTTCTGCAACACAAGCCTCAACTACTCTCCTCTACCTGTTTTGTTGTGTTTTGTTTTCTGATGCAAATCAAGTTGAGGTTTCTGTGCTTGTAAAAGATATATATTTCAGTGGAGGGGGGTTAAGAGGGAGGCGGCATTAGCTTTTCTTACAAGGTATATAACTCATAATTGTCATTGCAACATCCCAGAAAGCTAGACTTATATAAAGACAAAAAGGTATTATTTCAAGACAAGAAAGACCCTAATGGCAGAGCTAAGTGTTAGCATTTTTACATTTGATATTCTAAATTTTCTGACTGGGGTTCATTCAGTAAGTGAACACATGCAGCTCGGCAATTATCATTTGGCTTATGACTCCTTAAATTTTTTTTAATCTTCCAAATAAACCTAACCCTGCAATGTTTTGGAGCAAAGTATTTTCTCTCCCTTGAGTGTGTGTGTGTATAAACATATACATACATACATCTATACATATACACAATTTTTTTTCTTATATGGACAGTATTAAAAGTTCATCACTTTTTGGTGTAACAAAGAAAAATACCCTTTCAAATACAAAGGCTCTGAGGATTTCGCGACCATTGAGAAAATATAAGTATCCAAATAATTCAGAAACAGTACAAGGCACAGTGGCACATTATCAATTTACAACATTTAAATTGATAAATGCTTGGTGGTGAAGGCCTACAAGGGCACTTTGAAAAGCAAATAGCGACCTGGTGAAGAAATTGATTTTTCCCCCCCGAAAATGACTGCATGATGCATCATTTGACTGCATGCTGTCCAAGTGCTTGACAGAGATAATCTCAGCAATCCCACGGGTGACCTTATCGTTCTCACCAGGGCAACTTTGTCTAGGTTCTGACTTTGTGCATGTCAAGGTTTCTCCAGGCAGGATCCTTAGGGGGGAAAAGTTCCTCTGTTCGATCCAGATATTGAACCACTCACTCTCCAACCCTCCCCCCACTTCATGCCTCCACGCTAACCCTCCCCAAAAGGCAAACACATATCTGCCCCCCACACCCATAATTATGAATGAACAAAGCAAGGAAACGTAGCCTTAGCCACCAAATCTTTGTTGAAACTATTATTTCCATTTCAGAATAGTTTAATATGGTTCTCAAAGGAGAAAAAGATGGTTGCCACCAGGGGTTATCAGACACAGTAGAAAATGTCCCAAACGTTCTGTTCAAGTATATTACAGTTTTCTGCAGTGGAAAAAGCAACCAGAATAGCTTTATATCTTTCTTGCTCCTACAGCATCCCACCCCCTACCCTCACCTCACCCCACATTCCTCTGTCTTCTCTTTTTCACAGAGAAGGTTCTGAAATCAATGCATTCATCAAATTAGTTTCTCAGAATTTTACTTCCCCACCCTTCACCTCTCCCAATGATCCTATTTTTCCCCCTTCCTTTAAGAACTTTGAAAATGACTCAGGCTCAAATAACAATGAATAATATAAGGCAAGAACATCAGTGTCTGCATGAAATTTTTGGTTTTGATTCATGCCACCTCTGTTCAGCCCTCCCATTCCACAGTCTTCCCTAACGTTCTTGATATCTGTAAATTACTAGTCGGACACGGACAAATAATTGACGGTTTTGAGTGTGTGTGTGTGTGTGTGTGTGTTTAAATTTCTGGAAAAAAAAATCACACTTTCTCTATATTCTGTCTGCCCCACAGCTTGTCATTGGCAATTATGGACCTTGATTAGCCGCCTCTTGAAAGCAAGCAAACAGCCTGCCCAGCTTGGCACCCCAAGCTGTTTCCCCCACTGCCTTTGACACCCACAGTTCACCACATTCAACCTCTTTTACCTCCTTCTTTCATCCACAACATTAATTCTGAGTGAACAAGACGTGCTTCCTTGCTTTTGACAAGATTTGCTGCAGTCTCATGCGACAAAAACCCAACACTCATTCCAGATTCAGAAAGTAGGATTTATAACAGCATTTTAATTTAATGTTGGATGTCGAACATATAAAGAGATCACAGTAGTACTAGAGCTGAAAATTGATGCCTTTTTTATTAGTGTCCTCTCAGAAGTGGGTGAGCTGCTGTTTGTGCAATGGAGCACAGAGCACCACAGTCAGATGAATGAGGATATGCTATCTGCAAGGAATCATATTTCAAACCACTGTCTGCTTCTATTGATGTGCTCAGAGTTGAAAGGTTATGCTAGTAAAGGCCATCAGAATTTCTAGCATTAGAAGTCTGTGGAATAATCCTCCGGCTGTCATTTCACACTCAGCACAAATACAATGCACCGTGATGTTTTACTTATTTTAACTTCAAATTAACGCCTTATTACTGATCGCATTTGGCAGATTTCTTCGCTCTTCCAGACTTTAATCAGTCCCCAAATGGGACTGATTTTTTTTTTTAACGAATCTTCTGAATAGACCCACATCTATAAAAGAAACTAAGGAAATTCACATCATTTTACATGAGAACCCTGTTCTCCTTATTTATCCCCTTGAATGTATTTTTCCAGGCAATGAAGGTAAAACACTAGAAGTCTTTATGCAAAAAAGGGGATTCTCTAGTTAGAATGAATCACCCAGATTCTCCAGGCAATAAAAGATATTCTCACTAGTTTTAAATGTGAAGGTTGGAGACCTTCCATGGGGCTTATTAATTCCTGGAGTTAACGTTGGCTCTAAAAGATGAATGGAGTATCTTCATTGGAGTAAATAATAATACTTTGTGAGATCAAGAAATCAAATGGGGGAGGAGTGAAAAAGAGAGACACCCCTGGAAGGAGCTAACTTGTTTTATTCACATGGGGGAAATTATATTTTCAGATTCATTTTAAAAGTAGAGCACCAAGCAAAAATGAGATTAAGAAGAAAATTTAGTCATCATTCTAAGTCTGTAATTTATTCATTTTTAAATAATGAAACGGTGTTTTTCTGAATTAACCCATGTATTATTCATGCAGGCATTGGCAATGTAGCATCCCTGGTTTTCTGGAAAGCAGTCAGGTATTTTTTTCCCATTGACTAGCAACATACATTTCTATGCCTGTCAAGTAGTATTTTCTATATGATATTAATTTAATGGCTCATTTTATTATGCAAAGTTGGAATTCAAAGATAATTTCTGTTCATGAGATGGTACTTATAGAAGCAATATATGCAAAATAATATCCCCTACACATAGCCTCGCTGTCCTTCTTCCACTAGGCTAGCCCTGTGAAAGTGAGAAGGGAATACCAAATGCTCATATAGAGAATAAGAAATTACTTGACCTTATGGGAAAGAGGTCATAAAGTCGTTAAATTCATGTGAAATCCAAATTTCATTTCTATACACACAAAAAAAATCTATATTGGGTTTTAGCTCTTACATAAGAAGACATGGTTTTCATGACAGGAGGAACATGGCAACAATTCCAGTGATAATTTCAGTGGTTTAGTTGAAGTATAATAAGGAAATTGACTTCAGCTTTTTGCATAAGTTCCAGAAATAGGTTGATAGCTTGAAAATTGATGCCATTTTTATACTACAACAGATAGACACTGTTGCATTTAGTCATTCTTTTTTCTGTCTATAATTGTCCAAAGATGCAGCCTCCCTTTTCCCATATGACCAAATAAATAATCATCTTAAAGGACTAATAAAAATTATCCCAGTATTTCACCACATACAAATATCTGAAAAATAATACAAAATAAATATCTTTCTTATTGCCTTGTTTTCCACTCAGGAGTTTTAAAACTGCTTCAAAAATCTTAACTAAAATAACAAATTAGGCTTTCCTCTGGTTCTCCCTCTTTCCCCTCAGCTTTCTGCAGCAGCAAATTTACCACAGTCAATAATAAGACAAAAAAAAAACTTTCTCCCAAGTTGTTAATTTTTAATGTGCTGGCAGATTAAATCCGTTGCTTTTCAATAAGTATGAGAACTTGTTGTGAGGGGGGGCAGTGTGCACGTGCCTGCTTAACTTTTTGCCTCCCTAAAGAAGGGAAAAATGGCTTGTATTATGCCTTGCACACAGAAGGTGCTAAATAACTACTTGAGGAATTAAATTGGTGATTTTCTGAGGAGTATTTTGACCCTCAGGAGAATTCTCTTAGGATACTATGGGCCAAGTAATTATTAATTATTTGGGGAGGGTATCAATAATTGAATGCTCCCATATAAGACAAAGGTTCATTTCCCTAGGTTAATTTTGTCAGTCATGGTAAAATAATTATGCAAGTCCCTTGCTACGACAATAGTAACCTTGAAATAACTAGAAATCCTTTTGTGGTATTTCTAGTGTCTACCACAATGCCTGGCACATAGTGGGTGCTGCATAAATATTTGCTGATTCCTTACTTACTTGTTTTTACATAATAGAATAGAGTGAGGAATGTGAAGTTGAGGAGATACAGATTCAAATTCCACTGGTTCCTCATATTTAAAATGCAGAGTTTGGATAAGATGGCTTCATCTGTAAAATGGTGGGCTTAGATGAGATAGCCTCTGAAATTCTTCTAACCTCAGATCTATGATCCTGTGGACAGTCTGGCCATTCCTCAGTTAAATAATCGGCAGGGTACAGAATCTTAGGCACTGTATCTATTTCTTTCCTGAATGACAGGAATTGACATCCATGGGCAAATCAACACTGAATCATCACCTCTACCCCCACCCCAAGAAGGTACCACTTCTGATAGTCACTGATGACACTAATATGCCTGTTCTGGCTTATACTGTGACTTGGGGGAACCCTACCAAAGGTGCTTTTGATCCCACTCCCCAAACCTACAGTTCCCTAGCCCCCAATCCTTTGGAAACAGACTGTGTTCAGAAAGTCTTCCCATCAGGACTTCCCTAACTATCTTGTAAAGATCCATACCAGAGTGTCAGTCCACAGAACCCAGGCAGCTGTTACGGGGATGTTATAAACACGGGGTAGAGTTTAATTAATCTTTGAGGGTCTTAATTGCCATGATGTCATCTGCTTCTGCTTTCAGGTGTTTTGTCAGCTCTTAGATGCAACTGCACTTTATTAGATGCTCAGATGTGGTTAATCAAAGTCACTAATTGCTAAACTTGATTATTATTAGGAGTGTAAAAAGTCCTCACAGTGGGCTGTTGCTTCAGTACTGACATAGAACTGTCTCTCTAGGAATCAAAAGGTAGGGCTGCAAAATCAGGTAGAGCCATATACGTATATTTTTGTTGCCCATGAAAAAAAGACAGGTATTATTCATTCTAAGAAAATTCAGGGCATTGTAAGATTTAGAGACAGAGAAGGGACTCTACCACTTCCACCTCCCTCATTGTATAAGTGAGGAGATTGAGATCTAGAGAGAATCAATGACTTACCTAAGGTCTCTCACACATAATAAATAGTAGAATGTAGGTGTTCAGACTCCAAATCTAGAATTCTCTTCCCTATGCCAAACTACTCGGAAATTACAAAATGAGTATAGTTAAAGTGTTATTTTCATTACAAAATGATTCACTAAAAGGTTGGTTTTAAGTAACAAGTTCCCTTATTGCTTCGATTACTCTATTTATGAACTCATTAACTTATTGACTAAAGAATTGGGGAGAAGGAATGAGGGGACCAAAAGAAAAAGAAATTTGAAATTAAAATATTAAAAGTTGCTCCCATTTAAAGATAAAATGAGTTTAAAATTCAATGTAGCCTACATTCTAAAAGCATCTATTCTGTATAAGTATAGTCCTGCTAGGAATAGGAATGCAAAGACATAGACCACACAGATCTCTTTCCCAAGAAGTTTATAATCTTATCTCGTGGCTCTGTATGACCTCCAGGATTAAATACAAAGTCCTCTGTAGGGCATTTAAAAGCCTTCATAACCTAAAGCTGGCCTACCTTTTCAGCCTTATTAGGTATTGCTTCCCTTCAGAAACACTTGGATCCAGCCAAACTGGCCTTTCTCCTTTGTTCCTTACTCACGACCAGTCAAGGCTGTGCTGGAGCCAGCTAGAGCCACAACTGTTAAATTTTCAGGGTTAGCATTTGCATCTTAGAAATTAGCAAATGCTAGACACCAGGGCTTGACCTATTGTTTTGTTGATTATCTAGGTCAGGGGTAGGGAACCTGTGGCCTCGAGGCCATATGGGCCTTCTAGGTCTTTGGGTGGGAACTTTTGACTGAATCCAAGTCTTACTGAACAAATCTTTTTATTAAGGGGATTTGTTCAGTGAAGCTTGAATTTAGTCAGAGGGCTGCACTTGAAGACCTAGAGGGCCACAGGTGGCCTCGAAACCCCAGTTTCTTCACCCCAGGTCTAGACTTAATAAAGTGATGGAGAAAAATGTTAACAATGCAGATTAAATTTAAAAGTGTGTCTTGTATCTGGTTATTAAAGCATTCACCAGTACACTCTTGCTCACAAGTTCCCATCTTCCTTTGTCCTGCCTTTCCATCGTTGGTCCCCTCATTTCTGAAATGCAGTATCTCCTCTTAGAATCCCTAGCTTCCTTCAAAACTCAGGCCAAATATCTCTTTCTACAGGAGGTCTATCTGGATCCTCCCAAGTAGCTAGTGCCCTTCCCCCATTACCTTGGATTTGTTTCATTTCTATCTTGTATTTATATACTTTGTATGTGTGTGTGTGTGTGTGTGTGTGTATGTATATATATATATATATATATATAATTTTACATATAGAATTACCTTGTGTTTATTTTACTTTACCTTGTATTTATTTTATGCATTATACACATACACATGCACATATACATATATCCTGCCATGTTGCCTCTGATACATGTTAGGTAATTAATAAATATTTGTTGATTGACTGAAATGTTGTTGCTGTTGTTTAGTTAGTTTTCAGTTGTGTCTGACTCTTCATGATTCCTTTGGGAGTTTTCTTAGCAAAGATACTGAGGTGGTTTGCCATCTCCTTCTCCAGCTCATTTTACAGATGAGGAAACTGAGGCAAAAAAGGTTTCAGTGACTTGCCCAAGGTCACACAGCTAGTAAATTCTAAGGCAGGATTGGATTTCAGTTCGCACTGACTCCAAATCTAGTGCTTTAGCCACCATATCCCCTAGGAACCATTGGGACATATAATTAGTTCCACTAGGAATGAAAATAAAGAATCTCTGAAATTATAGGACAATAGGAAATGTATTTCACATGACTTTACATAGATAGCTCCATCAAATGTTGTATAGCTGTGCTACTAAGCAATGTGTGGTTGGTCACCACAAGTGACTGATATTTTGTATTCTCACATTTGTGTTTTACAAAGAGCTTCACAAACTTTATCTCATTTGAGCTTCAGAAAAATTGTGAGAAGTAGGCACTAATATCAGCCCTTTGCATAGATGGAGAAATTGAGGCTCAGAAAAGTTCAAAGACTTGACAGTAAATACCTGAGGTGATATTCAAACCTAAATTTTCCTGACTCCAAGTCCAGAGCTCTATCCATGATATTGTAGACATCCTTCCATAAAATGCAAGCTCCTAGAGGTCGCTAGGTGGTGCAGTGAATAGAGTACCGGCCCTGGACTCAGGAGGACCTGAGTTCAAGTCTGGCCTCCGACACTTAACACAAAAACTAGCCATGTGACCTCGGGCAAGTCACTTAACCCCCCAATTGCCCTCCAAAAATGCAAGCTCCTGGAAGGCAGGAACTGGTTTTTTTCCCTTTACATCCTGTAGCACAGTGACTAACATATAGTAAGCAATTAATAAGTGCTCAATCATGCTAAGTAACCTCTTGTAACGTGAAGGAGAAGGGAAGAGGCTTTGCTTTGCTGGAACCATATTAAAATGTAACTGGGAAGTATTTACCAAAACTAAATTTAAAATGTAATAGAACATAGATAATGTTAATATGTGGTTTTCTAAGTCTATACACCACCTTCAGGGATACTTATTTATGAGTCTCTTTGAGTTTGATACTCCTCACCTCATCTAACGTCCATACTTTACGTATGAGAAAACTGAGGCCCAAAGAGGTTGCAGTTATTTATGGTAACCTCAGATTCCAAACCACTATTCAAGGGAGCTTTTGTATGCTTCTAGTGTATGTAATTTTCTCACTTCATTAGAAAAGTCTACCCATCCCCAATGACTTGAAGTGCAAATTCAGAGAAAACAATAGCTAAAAACTAGGAACAAATCTCCATAAATAAATGTTTTTTTTAAAAAAAAAACCATAATTTTTCCAGTTCATTAATTAAAATTGACATTGCATGGCTTGCAAAGACCAAGAAAGGACAGTGCCATTTCAATACATTTCAGAACCTTTTCACTTGAGCAGACAAGTAAATCATGTAATTACTGAGATTCATTCAGCTCTTTAGTAAAAACACAGGCCTGCAACCTTGGGTAGCATACATCGAAATTAAAGGAGTCAAACTGAAGATATTTCGAAAATGTCACAACTGCTCTGTGACATTGGATGATATGTTTATCCATTCATTATCACTGAGAACACCTGGGGCGGTGCTCAGGAAATCAGATAGTGCCTTTTAAAATAATTATAAAAGAAGCATAGATTACCAAGCTGAGGAGAAACTATACAATCCCGAATCATGATGTTACTAATTTTGTTCTGTTTGAGGGCATCAGCATCCAAGTCACAACAGTGTAAGGAGTGACTGCAACTGTCAGCAGCATTGAGAAGTGACTGCTGAATATAATTTCTTTAAAAAAAAAAAAGAGGAATACTTCCCTTGAGGAAATCCCAGCATTCATTTTCTATTATAAAATTATTAAGATGCTTCTCACTAGCAGTTACTTTTGTCTATTTCCAATTTCACTCTTTTCCAAATAAAGGATACTGTGTTATTAAGTGAATTGGAAAGAACATGAAACTTAGGAACTAGGATACCTGGGTTCTATTTCCTCAGAGTCAGAAGACCAAGGTTCTATGAGTCAGAAGAGGATGTGAGTTGGCATCCTAGCTCTCCCACTTTCTACCTTAGACAAAGGTTTTCTCATCTGTAAAACAGGGAGTTGGATTGAATCTGTAGCATCAAACTCAAATAAGTGCCTGAGGGTGATTTAAAAACATTACAAATTAACATTATCTGTGTCCTATTGTATTTTTACTTATTATTAAAATACTTCCCAATTACATCTGGGAATGCTAAGTTTGTGTAACCTTAGGAACATAAAACCATTGATTTTGAATTGGGAGGGAACATTGGTTTTCAGTTGTGTCCAACTCTTTGTGACCCCATTTGGGCTTTTCTTGGCGAAGATTCTGGACTTGTTTTCCATTTCCTTCTCCAGTTTATTTTACAGATGAGAAGACTGAGACAAACAGGGTTAGGTGACTTGCCCAGGGTCAAGCAGCTAGCAAGTGTCTGAGACTGAATTTGAACTCTGGAAGAAGGATCTTCCTGATTCCATTGCTTTATCCACCAAGCCACCTAGCTGCCCTTGAGCTTTGATGATTAGAAGTCATCTAGTGTAGAGATGTCACATTGCAGCTGACAGCACTCTGGAGTACTGTTTGAACAATATTAAAATGTAATTGGGAGGTATTTTAATAATAAGTAAAAATACAATAGAACATAGATAATGTTAATTTGTGATTTCTGTAAATCACCCTCAGGTACTTATTTGAGTCTGATGCTACAGATTTAATCTAACTCCCCGTTTTACAGATGAGAAAACTCTTGTCTAAGTAGAAAGTGGCAGAGCTAGGATGCCAACCCACATCCTCTGTCAGGCCAGAGTTCTTCCACTGTGCCATGCTTACTTGGACATGCTACTTCTCTCCTTTGGGCCTCGATTTCTTCACAAGTTAAAAAAAAAAGGTTGGGGTATCAGACTCCATCAGTGGTCCTCAACTCAGATTTCAAATTTATTTTAAAATTATAGCACACATATTTTCAGTACTTTTGCCTAACTTTGTTGGGGATTTTTTAGACTAGTACTAGTTAATCTAATCACATATTCTTTGAACAAAGGGCTATATGATATACCCTTGGTGGGGGCTGGCAGAGTCAGAGGAGGGTAGTGGGAAGGAAAAGACATATGGGGTACTCTCTAAGGTCTCTTACAACACTAAAATTAGAAGGGGCTATGTCTGATTCATTCATTCAGCACTGAGAATCTTAGTAAACAGTAAGAAGGTGGGTCAGAGGGGGTCTGAAGAAGGGGGCCTGGTTATTGGGGGGCTTTAACCTTCAAAGGAATTGAGTTGAGCAAATGCTACATTGAACTAGTCAGAGTAGAAAGGAAAGATGTGGCTTTTAAAGGGCACATCTAGCATATCTGCTGGGGGAAAGTAATGCTGGCAATGCTTCAAAGGATATAACTTTTGATGGTAAAGTAGGTAGGCTATGGAATGAAATCACATATGGCAGGCTGTCAAAGTCTTCCTACACATTCAGTACATTTATATAAGTGCAAATGGAGGTTGCTTAGATGGAGTCCCTAGCAATTTCCTGCAGAATCTGCTTTCAGATTATCAGATATTATTTGACTAAAGGATCTATGCAAAAGTGGAGGATAACTTTTATGATCAAACATTTTGAAATTAGCTTTTACACTTTGGAAGATTTTTTGAAATGTGAATTGCAGTTGTATTAGCACTTGAAATCAGAAGGATTTTTATAATAACAATTATATGAAAATAAGAATTTTTGAAATGTAGTATATCAAGCTAAAGGGTCCAGGGGTGCCAATAATGATGATTCTTACAGTAACCTTATCCCTTCCCTTTTATTCCAGAAAAGATCTAGAAAATATGGGCCTAATTTTTCATAAGACTATTCTGAGTTAGAAATTGAGCTCTAATTTAGTGGAGTTTATTTTTTTTAAGTCCTAAATAGTTATTTTGCAGGTAAGGGAATTCCTAGTGTGTAAATTCTCTCTATGCATGTAAATTATCATCATCAACCATTATTATAATAATTATTAAGAGCTAATATTTATATAGATCTTTAAGGTATACAAAGTACTTTATAAATATGATCTCACTATATCCCTAGAATAACCCGGAGATGTAGGTGCTAGCATTAGCCACACTCTACAGATGAAGAAACTGAGGCTTAGGAAGTTTAAGTGACTTACCCAGGGTCATACAGCTAGTATCTAATGCTGGATTTGAACTTGGGTTTTTATGACTCCAAGTACAATGCTCTATTTGCTGCCTCATATAACTGCCTCTGCAATTTATAGTCTTAGAGAGATACCCAAGTCTTTTGAGATTGTCAGTTTACTCAGAATCACATAACTACTATGTATTAGAGGTAAGACTGTCTTCTAGGTTAGCACTCCAGTCATATAAGCATGTTACCTTTCTAATCATCAGTAAATGAATCTTATTTCAACTTTTAAAACTTTTTCAGTAATTATATATGATAATTTATTGAATTATTAAACAGAATAATACATATTATACAGAATACGTTGTAATGGAGATAATGATTCTTTCCTTTGTACACATCCCAGAGTTAATAGCAGACACAATAAAGTTTCCTAAAAAGAGGTTTTTTTCCTTTATTTGTCTTATGGACCCCTTCCATAGTCTGGTGAATGCTATGAACCCCTTCTCGGAATAATAATTTTAAATAATTGAAGGAAATGCTCAATTTCCACTAGAGGTTAGTGAAAATAAAGATGTATTTTTCTGCCATTCAGGTTCACAGACCCCCTAAAATCTATTCGCAGATGTGTTAAGAATCCCTACCCTAAGGGGCGGCTAGGTGGCGCAGTGAGTAGAGCGCTGGCCCTGGTGTCAGAAGGACCTGAGTTCGGATCCCACACAAACAAAAACCTAGCCATGTGACCTTGGGCAAGTTACTTAACCCCAATTGCCCTAAAAAAGGGGCGGCTAGGTGGCACAGTGAGTAAGAGCACCGGCCTCGGCGTTGGGATGACCCAAGATCAAATCCGGCCTCAGAAAATGAGCACCCACACATAAATAATGACTAGCCGTGTAACCTTGAGCAAGTTACTTAACCCCAATTGCTTAAAAAAAAAAAAAAAGAATCCCTACCCTAAAGGAAAAATCTATGAAGAAAAGAGAATACAGTATCATTGTAAGTTATAATGACCATGATTGCCTTACAGTGGTATATAGCATTCATAAAGTCTGAAAATCCTGTTTGCCCCTCTTTAATTTCTCTCTGAAGTCTGTTGACAAGTTAGTTAATAAGTGGAATTACACCCCCCCACACACACATATACTCATGTGTATATATGTACATATGTATATATTATATGTATATAATACTATATACATATACATGCATACACACATTATATCTATACCTATCTATCTATCTATCTATCTATAATGAGAAATTGAGGTTTGGGATAACTGCTGTTTACCCATAACCACAGCTACGTAGTAATGAACAGTGAGATGAAACAACTAGAAACACCAGATTAATCAGAATAATTCCAAACTTTTCAGTGTTGGGCATTGTGTAGAAATATGGCTCAGTGGCAAAGCTGAGAATGTAACACAAAGGTGCAGGAGAATAGACAATCACAACAAAAAGACAACAAATTTTGTGAATTGCCTCCTGGGTTCAAAGTACTGGCTAGAGACCTGGAGCTATTTAGGGCTTAGATAAGACAGTTCCCGCCCTCATGAAACTTAAAAGCCCCTCCAAGGAGGGGGATAATACAGCTATATGAGATGAGTCAAATCAACAAGCATTTATTAAGCACTTGTTTAGTTCAGTCATATCCAACTCTCTGTGGTCCCAATTGGGATTTTCTTGGCAAAGATCCCGAACTTTTGCCATTTCCTTCTCCAGCTCATTTTACACATAAGGAAACTGAGGGAAGCAGAGTTAAGTGATTTACCCAGAATTACATATCCAGTAAGTGTCTGAGGCCAGATTTGAACTCTCAAAAGATAAGTCTTTCCGATTCCAGGCCCAGGACTCTATTTACTGTGCCATCTAGCTGCCTTGTTAAACACAGAATGTGTCAAGCATTTTGTTAATTGGCTTGAGATATATTTTTAAGCAATTGGGGTTAAGTAACTTGCTCAAGGTTACACGGCTATTTTTTTTTTTTATGTGTGGGTGCTAAGTACTGAGGCCTGAACCGATCCCGGGTCCTCCTGACTCCGGGACCGGCGCTCTTACTCACTGCACCACCTAGCCGCCCCTTGAGATATTTTTTAAAAGGGCAAAAAGACAGTTCCCGCTCTCAAGAAACTTACATTTTAATGAAAGAAACAACATGTTATCAACTAGATATAGGTATAGAGAAATAAACATAAAGATGTAAACACATATCAGAAATATAGTCTATATGGGAGGTCCTTTGATGGGCAAAGGTAGCTTAGGGATTGGAAAAGACCTCCCACAGAAGGTAAGATTTGAGCTGAGTCTAGAAGAAAGTCAGAAAAACCACGGGGCAGAGGTAGGGTGGGAGAGCAATTATACTAGCATGGAAGCTAGTATAAAGCCACAGAGATGGGAGATGAAGAGCAGTTTTCATGGAAGAATGTCCTGAGATATGATTGGGAGGGCAAAGTCATCATATATTATAGAGCCTTTAAATAGCAGACATAAGAATGAATTTTATTCTGTAAACAGTATGAAACCAATGAGGATTTTAATTAGAATGTTGATATTGCTAGATCAAGAGTTTATATTGATTCTAGGGGATAGATGTTCTGAAATGCAGAAGCATCAGTAAGGCCAATTCCATACATTCATGGACATAGGACAGCTAATAAGATCAGTCAAAATTTCTGTAAAGATGGTCAAGTTTGCTAATTCCAGTATACATACAGGTTAAGAGGCATAACGAATATATCAGTGCTTCAAATTGTCTTAAGTGGCTTTACTGGTATGGATAGTCCTAAGGAGCAGAGCACAAACCCTCCTTGCTTTTAGTAGATCTCCCCTAGTTACCTTAGCCAAAATAATAATAATAATAATTATTATTATTATTATCATTATTATTATTAATCCTGTGTCCAAACTTCTGGTCATGAGACTTTTGGAATATAGCTAGGGTTTTCCTCAGAGGATAGTCCTTCACATGAGTGATGCTTGAATCCTTTCTTCTTTGGTAGGACTAACAGAGGCTTCTTACCTTATAGAGGCTTCATTGCCTTTGAGAAACAAGGGTCACCCCCAATTTAATTCATTTCAATTGAACAAACATTGATTAAGCACTTGTGCCAGGTAATGGGATGTAAAGACAAAAGGAAGCTGTTCATATCTTAAGCAGTTTACCTTTTCTAGGTGGATTCAGCTTGTACATAAGAAGATAGATATTGGTATAAATATAGATATAGATATAGGTATAGATATAAATGTGTGAGCATATATATATGTGTATATGTAAGTATGTTATATGTACATGTAGAAGTATATGTATATGTATATATAAGTATTTGTATGTGTAAAAGTATATGTATGGGGGCAACTAGGTGGTGCAGTGAATAGAGCACTGGCCCTGGAGTCAAGAGGAGCTGAGTTCAAATTCAGCCTCTGACACTTAACACAAAAAAACTAGCCATGTGACCTTGGGCAAGTCACTTAATCCTAATTGCCCTACCTTCCTCCCTCCAAAAAAGCAAAAAAAAAAAAAGTATATGTATGTATATATGTATATGTATATATATGTATATGTATATGTATATGTATACATACATGTATATATATGTATATGTATACATACATGTATATATATGTATATGTATATGTATACATAGACCTATATAAAATTTAAAGAGGGAGAAGGTGCTATTAACTGGGAGAATAAGGAAATGCTTCTTGAAGTAAAAGATAGACTGCGATTTGGAGTGTGAAGGAAGCCAGGAATTCCATAAATGATAGGTGAAGAGGAAGTCCATTTCAGACATGGCTGACCACATTTTAAAAATGGATGCCTTTTGTTCTTACATCAAATTGTTTTCTCTAATAGTGCCTTCTTTCCTGCACCTAGCAAACCGTCCTTTTAACAAAGATTAAACAGGAAAAAAAATTCAGTAAAACCAACCAATATATTGCATCTAACAGCCTTTACAGCATTCTATACTCATTCTTTGCTGGCTAGTGTAAAGAAGGAGGAACATTTTCTTCAACTTTTCTTTGAGGCCAAATTTAGTTATTATAATTAGAGTTTAGTTTTGGTTTTTTGCACATTTCATTTTGTATATCTTTTTTTGCTTCTCTTTGCCTAGCATCAGTTCATATTTCTTTGCATGTTTTACTGTGTTCTCTTAATATTCATTGTTCATTTCAGCATAGCAATTTTCCTTTATATTCATGTACCAAAATTTGCCTATCCTTTCCTCAATAAGAAATACTTACTTCTTTTCTATCTCTTTGCTACCACAAAATGTGGGATCTTTCTTTCTATCTTTAATAACCCTGGGTCAAAGACTGTGAATATAACTAGCGGTGGGATGTTTATGTCAAAGGTTATGGACATTTTAGTCATTTTTGGCCATAATCCCAAGGTGCTTTCCAGAACAGTTAGACCAATTCAAAGCTTCACCAATGGCATGCCTTTCTTTATGCACTATTGTTGACAATTTCATATTTTTTTCACTTTTGACAATTTTCTGGATTCATGGCGAAAATTCAGAATTGTTTTAATTTGTATTTCTCTTATAATTTAGATCACTTTCACAATTTTTAATAGTTTGAAGTTCTTTTGAGAAATTGGCAGTGTGGTTAAGTGATTCCTCCTAAATGGCATCCTTTTTCCCAATTTCTCTATCCATCACCCAACTGCATAGTGGTCTTCCTTACTCAAAAACTTTCAGTGACTCCCTACTCCTGAAATGATAAAAATAAAACTTCCTCAGCGTAGTATTTACAATCTGACTCCAACAGACTTCTCAAACCTATTTCACATTACTCATCTTCAGTATAATTGTATTATTACTGCTTCTTCATTTCATTCTGCCATCTCATACCTCTTGGGCAGATTCATCCCCAGACTACCCCCAAAACTCTCTTTTTGCCTATTGAAATCCTTCCCTTCCTTTCAAGGCTGTTCTGTTGCCTTCTCCAAGAAATGTTCCTAAACTTCCCTCTTTCTTCCATGGTAGAAACGATTTCTCCCACCTTAGATTTCCCTGAAGCATATGATATGTACCTTTTTATTGCTTCTATCATATTCTCCCTCGTTTTATGTTTACTTGTGTATGGGATGTTTCTCCTAAAAGAAGGTAAACTCCTTGAAGGTAGGGCCTATACCATTTTTCGTCTTTGTATCTTCAGAACCCAGATGATACAAATACAAATTGATTAAATTCAAGAGGTAAAATCTATTGAATTGATTACTCCCTTAATAAATTCATATAGAATTAAATTCATATGAGGATCAAATGAGATATTTTCGAAGTGTTTTTGTAAACCTTTGGGCACAACATAAATGTTAGCTAAGAGCATTATTTTTTATGATTTCTGTGGCACTGTTTAATCATCGAAAAGGTGCTGGGTTAGAGAAGTCAGATGAAGATGTGACTTTCTATGTAACTGAGTAAACTACGCTGCTTTTCTCCACCTCAGTTTCCTTGTGTGTTAAAAAGGAATAATGTCACATATACTTTCTACCTCAAAAGTTTCTAATGAGCAAAAGCAAATTGCTGTTTATTCTTTGGCAAACATTTATTAAACACCTGGCAATGGACATACAAAAACAGAACAAAATTTAAAAACTGAAATCGTCCCTGCCCATAGGGAGAGTGTAGTCTACATAAATGTAACAATATTCTCATTATTTTTATTGTTAATGATAGTATTACTTCTCC
>WOXC01005328.1:0-99344 GCA_011680675.1 Gymnobelideus leadbeateri
CTACCTGAAAGCCATGATCAAAGAAAGAACCTAGAAATCACCCTTCAAGAAATTCTCAAGGAAAATTGTCCTGATGTTTTAGATCCAGAGGGCAAAATAGAGGTTGAAAGAATCCACAGATCACCTCCTGAAAAAGATCCCCAAAAGGAAACTCCCAGGAATATTATAGCCAGGTTCCAGAATCCCCAGATCAAGGAGAAAATACTCCAAGCAGCCAGGAAGAAACAATTTCAATATTGTGGAAACACAATCAGAATAGCCCAGCACCTGGCGGCTTCTACACTGAGGGATTGAAGGGCATGGAATATGATATTCAGAGGGCAAAAGAACTGGGAATGAACCCAAGGGTCACCTACCCAGCAAAACTGAGTATTTTGTTTCAGGGAAAATATGGTCATTCAGTGGAATAGAGGACTTTCAAGCATTCTTGAGGAAAAAACCAGAATTGAATAGAAAATTTGACATCCAGGCGCAAGAAGTAAGAGATGCCTGAGAAGGTAATCAGGGAAAAGAAATCAAAAGGAACTTATCAAATTTGAGCTATTTACATTCCTATATGGAAAAGCAATAACTGTGACTGATGATATCTTTCTCAGTATGAAAATAATGGAAGAAGGGTGTGTGGTCATATGAATACATATGTGAATGTGTGTGTATATGGTTACAGTTATATATGGATGAGGGCATAGGTTGAATTTGTTGGGAAGGGAGTTTACTCAAGGGATGAAATCATAGGTGAGAGGAAAGTGGCAAGGAGATGGGGAGAGACGGGGTAGGGTAAACTATCCCTTGTAGAAGAAGAAAGGGGAAGTGGTTGCAAAGGAGGGGAGAATAAGGAAGGCTAAAAAGGCGAAACCACATTCACATTGAATTTGGTTTAGGAGAAAATGACATACATACTAAATGGGATATCTCAACCTGCAGCAGAATAGGGAGAAGGGGATGAGAGGGGAGTGATGGATGGGGAGGGCATCCTTTGGGGGCGGGGAGGTTGAAAGTACCCCTATAGAAGAGGAACAAGATCTTGTATGGAATGGACCAGGTGTGGGGTGGGATGAGTGGGAGGGAATTATAAGCAACCTTGTACAATATAGCTACTAAGATAATGTTTTGCATAGCTAGACATGTACAACATATACTGGATTACTTATCTCTCCAGAGGGAATGGGTGACAAAGGAGGAAGGAAATGGATCTGAAATTCGAGGTCTTAACACTAAATATTTAAAATATATATAAATGCTATTATTAATACTCTTTTGCTTATAATTGGGATATAAGATG
This sequence comes from Gymnobelideus leadbeateri, assembly GCA_011680675.1. Lineage (NCBI taxonomy): Eukaryota > Metazoa > Chordata > Mammalia > Diprotodontia > Petauridae > Gymnobelideus > Gymnobelideus leadbeateri. The sequence continues at coordinate 1,283 of WOXC01005328.1, forward strand.
TGCAGACATTGGGACACAAAGATTCACCTTCCTCTAATGGAAAAGTCGAAGGGGGTATGGGAGAAGGTATGGGTGCGAGCAGATTGGTGGAAGTGATATCTTGTGGGACTGCTATTCTGGGGGGTTGGGTAGGGGAATAACGGGGAGGGGGAATGATTGTAACTTAAAATCTGGCAGAAATGAATGATTTAAAACAGAAGTTAATAAAGCATTTGTTTGAAAAAATCCTTCTTAAGGTCCTCTATGACCTGTAGCCAGCTTGTTTTTTCATTTGGGGCTTTTCTTGCAGGAGTTCTGACCTCCCAGTCCTCCTCCTGTTCCATGAATTGATCCTCTTTGCCCCCAAAATAGGAGTCTGTTGATGAATTTTTCTATTTATTTTGTTTCCTTTTCCTAGGTATGTTGCCACTTAATTACTTGACTTTTGGTCTTGTTGCCACAGTAGGACTTTGTCACCAGACAGGGGAGCTTTGCTCCAAATATTGAAGCCCCCACACATTCTGGCAAGGTGGTCACACTCCCCAATACTTCCACCCCAGGCAGCAATCGAGATCCAGCAAGGTTAAAGCAAAAGCGATTACCCCCAAGACTGATAGCTGGACCCCCCTACAGTTAGCAGGCCAGGAGCTGAAGCTGCAACTGAAGCTGCAACCAAAGCTTCAAAATGGTGGCTCTACAGTGGCTCCTCAGTGGCTTCTTTACCCCAGGGGAAGAAACTGACGCACTCTCCCAACCTCTCCCAAAGTCTATAGAGCACTAACCTCTCACTTTGTCCTAGGCATCTATGTGTTGGAAATTCTGGAAATGCCACAACTGCTGGTGTTCTGGAGTCTCTCCATCTGGCTTCTTGTCAGGCCACCTGGGGCTAAAACATCAGACTCACACCATCCTGGACTGGGCTCCCAGATTGCTGTGCTGGCTGCTCCCTACCGGGTTGCTGGGCTGCCTTCAGCAGAAGGTTAGCTTCTCTGTGTCATTTTGTGGGTTCTGGAGCTCCAGAGGTAGTTCAGAGTCCCTCTTTTACATAATTTTGAAGTGGAGTGCGTAAGAGCTCTGGGGAACTGCTGTTTCTACTCTGCCATCTTGGCTCAGCCCCCGAGAGGTTATTTTTCTTGATAAATTTTATTTACAACATGCACCACTGCAATATTCAAAACTAAATACCACACAAAATCTAATTCTGACACATATGTGTTGTTAGTTTTATATAAACCATCATAAAATAGTCATATTGAATAATAGTCATTGCGTTTGTATCATGTATAGTTGAATGTTTTTTAAAGAAGAAAGAGTATATCCTTTAAAATGGATTTTTTAGGACCAATATTATCTAATTCCATTATTTGTCTTCATTTAAAATGCTCATTTATATAATTGTAGTCATCATGTATATCATTCTTTCCTATCTACTTTATTCATTGAAGATCACATCATGTAAGTTTTCACAGATTTCTTTGAATTCTTCATACTTGTTATTCCTTATGGTATAATAAAATTCCATTATATTCCTTTATACTAATAGAATACAATTTATACTAATAGAATACAATTTGTTTAACCATTCATTGTCAACTTGTTGCTTTTATAAACAATGTTGATATGAACATTTTGATATTAATTTGCTTTATCTTGATGCCAATGAACTCCTTAAGATGAAAAGTAGGATTTCAGGGTCAAAGGGCATTCCAGTCATCCAGATTCACAACCAAAAAGTGATTATAGAGCCCTCAATTTCATCTAATGCACACATCTAGTTTCATACAAATCTCGTCATACCTCTCTCCTTAATATCACTTCCCTATTTCCTCTTCTCTATATATTCAGTTAACCCTTTAATTCATGTGCCCCAGTTACCTATTTTTATATTACTGAAGTATAATTTTCTAATTGGTTTCTTTGTCTCAAACGTCTCCTCAGTATAATCTAATCTCCACTTTGCTGCCAAAATAATCTTGCTAAAGAATGTTTGGCCATTACCCTCCCCTTCTACTCAACATTCACTCCCTATTGTCTCCATTATAAAATATAAAGTCCTCTCATATTTAAATTTATTGACAACCTGGTCCTTTCCTACATTGTCAATTTTCTTTTACATGTTTATTCACCTATTTGCATTCTGTGATCTACCTATACTGGCTTATTATCTATTCATGAACCTGAGCAGTCCACTTCCTATCCCCAGTCTTTACAGTAGTTTGTCCCTATGTCTGGAATACTTTTTCTCCTCACCTCTAACTTTTAGTTTCCCTAGCTTCCTTCAAGAATTAGCTCAGTTTTGACACTGCAAGAATCCTTTATCATATTACTCATGTCCCCTTGCTCTTAGGGTCTTTTCTTTTGGAATTACATTCCATTCTCTGTCTCTCTGTCTCTCTCTCTGTCTCTCTATCTCTCCCTCTTTCCCTCCCCTCCTATCTCTCCCCTTGTATGTATGTATAAATCTATACATTCACATATAGAGAAGGCTCAAGAAATAGCATTGGGAAAACCTGTGCTGATAGAGAAAGAGATGGATTATGGTCAAGCAAAGACAACTGAGAAGCCATAAGCCAGATATGTAGGAAGAGAACTTTGAGAAAGTAATATAATAGAAAATAAGGAATGAAAAATTTTCCAGGAACATTATTTCACCAACAGTATAAAAATACATCAGCATCAGAGAAAAGACCATTATATTTAGCAATATTGGGGAATTTTTCAGCCTGTACTCATTGAGAGTCTATAAAGAAACTTATCCACCATCAGATCTGCTTGAATATAGGTTGAATAAAATGAGTAATCAAATTGAAAGGGAAAATATGTATTGGTATGCTAAAGAAGATAGCTTGCTGGTAGCAGTTTAAACTTCCTAGGGTACAGGAAGCTGTAGCTTTACGGCTTTTTTGAACTTGCTTAGAATACATAGTCAATCAACAGCATTCGGTGGCATTTGAATGGACAATAAAAGATAGCCTATCTCTCTAGGATAGTTGACCTTGAATGTCCCTAGCAGAATATTGGGGGTGACATATCTGGGATTATGTGAAACTGAAGAATGCTGTATGCAACAAGGTTTTGTGTATTCATCTTAGGCATAAGGGGGTGTAGACTCAGGATTTTCTATTCAGTCTACAACAGAAAGGGGAGGGAAAGGCAATTCATTCAAGTTTTGTTATATGTCACAACTCTGGTCATACACACATATGTGTAAATTCAGTCATTTCACGTAAGATATTTTTATTTTGATATGGCAAATCCATGTCTGATTATTTCATTATTATTTCATTTGTATTGTTGCTCTTTATTTTTATCTTGTTTTTTCCTCTTTTGAAAATATCTAACTAGCTAATGATGTGTTTAAATCTTTCTAAATATACATATATATATATATATATATATATATATATATATATATATATATATATATATATATATATATATATATACCTGTTTGTGGTCAATTAAAAACAAATCTGTTTTTCTAACCTTTAATGTATTATTTTCAATATTCATTTTTTAATTTGAATACAAATTCTCTCCATCCCTGCATCCCTACTCCCATTCATTAAGAAGGCGAGAAATATATACATGTGAAATCATGCAAACAATATTTTATATTATCCACTTTATAACAAAAATGTGAATAAAATGTTTCAATTTGCATTCAAAATTCATCTGTTCTCTCTACGGAGATGGATAGCCATTTTCATCATGAGTCTTTCAGAATTGTCCCCAATCATTGTATTGATCAGAATAATTGTCTTTCATAATTGATCATTGATACAATAATTCTGTTACTGTGTACAATGTTCTCTTAGTTTTACTCACTTCACTTTGAATTTATTCATATAAGGCTCCTCAGGTTTTATTTTTTTTCCAAAAAAATCATCCTGCTCATCATTTCTTACATTACAATAGTATTCCACCACAATATCTTCAGCCATTTCCCAACTGATGGACATCTCTTCATTTTCCAATTCTTTGCCTTCACAAAAATGGCTTCTGTAAATATTTCTTGTACATATAATTGTTTTTCCTTTTTGTTTGATTGCTTTAAGATGTAGTCATAGTAGTGATATTGCTATGCCAAGGAGAATTACAGTCTTATAGCCTTTGGGCATAGTTCTAAGTTGCTTTCTGGATTGGTTGGAACAGTTCATAACTCCATCAACAATATATTAGTACAACAATTTTTCCTATTCCATACTGCATTCATTATTATCCTTTTCTGTCATGTTATCCAGTCTGATAGGTATGGCATGTTATCTCAGAGTTGTTTTAATTTGTATTTCTCAAATCAGTAGTGATCGAGAGTGTTTTTATGTGACTATTGGTAGCTTTGATTTCTTCTTCCAAAAACTGCCTGTTCATATCCTTTGTCCATTTGGATCGATTGGGGAATGGCTCTTATTTTTATAAATTTTACTCAGTTCTCTATTTGAGAAATGCCGAACTTTTGATTTAAAAAATCTCTTGTACTTTATTTGGGATTACGTATTGGTGTTTTAATTTTTTTAAACCTTTCTCTCCACATTCAAAACTCACTCAGCTTAATTTTATGATATTGATATCTGCAGGAGGGGGCTAGGAGTCAACCATCTTTCTCTGTCTCAGAACATTCTTTTAATTCATCACCCAGTCTGTTCCTGCCAATATGGAAAGTTATTTTCTTACCACTTTCTTGCCTAAATTGACTTCAAGGAAAAGCTCCTCTGCCTGCAGACAGATACATCTTATAATCTATCCTGTCCAATAACCTTCCTGCTGGAGTTGAGGGAGTTGGTATTAACTGCAAACACTTTGCCAAGTCCTTGAAATTTTTTTCCTGTGATTTCTTTGACATTGAACTCTATTGCTCCTTTTCCTGCCTTTCCTAGAATAATTATTAGTGGTAGTCTTGGAGTCAAAATATCTGGGTTTAAATCCTTGGTCTGCCATGTACTTGTATCACAACTAATGAAACTAATAATTTCATATCTCAGGAGCCTCAGCTTCTTCAGATACTAAAAGAGGTTTACTAAAAGATACATAAAATATCTTCTACCCCTAAAAATCTATGAAGTATTGAGTTCTTTATATGTGTATATTTCTGAGCACTGGTAATGGTGAATTTTTGTCTCCATCTCTTCATTAGTTTCTCTTCATCTTCCCTCTTCTAATGCCCCATGGCTTCATCCTCCAGTATATTTTATTCTTTTCCCTCTACACTTTTAAAAAATATCAGGATCATAGATTCTCCCATAGATTCCATTATCTCCCTGATGTGGTTGACTTATAAATTTATCTTTTCAAGCTCAATTACTCTCCAGAGCTTGAATTCTACATTTTATACTATCATAAGATTAATATATACAGAACTGAAAGGGACCTCAGGGACAATAAAGTATGAATTTCCTTTTATAAATCAGGAAACTGAGGCACAAAGAAGTGATTTGCCCAGGATGGCAAAACAAGTAAGTGACTGAGGTAGCATTTTGACTCACGTCTTCCAGCACTTTATTCACTATATTACCTAGGTCTCTATGAATTCTGTTTAAATTCAGTTCAAAAACATTTCTTAACACATTACTATGTATATTATGCCAAGAGTAAGTGTCAAGTCTGAAAGTATAAACCAAGGATTTGTGGGAGGAAAAGAAGAACAATGCTTTGAATTCAGTACATAAAGCACTATATTTGAACTCACTGATCTATGGTTCAAACTTTACCATTGACATTTACTATGTGTTTGACCTTGTATATATCATATAGTTTTGTAGATAACTGATCACTATTGATGTGGCTTTTAAAATAAAGACCAACAAATCTGGATGTATGCAGTAACAAATTCCACTATAATAAGCCAATACGTTTGAGTAGAGTTCATAGCAAAGAGTGAAAGAAAAAGAAAGAATGGCAAAAAGTCAATAGAAAAGAATGGTTTTACTCATGTAGTTCCTCTGTCTCCTGCTGCATGTTTCTCCATTTTCAACTGGTGCCAAATACCAAGCAGCTTTTCATAGTACTTCCAGGCAGACAATACATTGTGTGCATAATTCAACCTTGGGGTCTCAGACAATCTTTAACCATGGTATATAGATACATAGACACTGTCCTCATTCCATGCCTTTTTTCAACTCTTGTATCTTGTTTTCTTTTGAAATTGGGTGATAATGGACTTTCAGCATTCTTGGATATTTCACAAAATTATTTTTAAGATGAAATATCCACAACAATTGGGATGAAAACAGCCATCTTTGAAACAAAGGCCCTGGCATTCCTGCGATAAAAGTCTTACAATCATTGCCATAATCAACTAATCTGGGAATATTGAAACATGTTTCCTTTCTAAGTGTTTTAACTTTAGCATTGGGGAAGCAGCCTACTATCCTAAAGTCAGCAAAATAAGCATCTCAATATTTGTTCACTATCTCCCACTGACAGTTGCCCTGGGCTGCCAATGTGATTTTCCTGACACGAACATATTGCTGACTCTGTTGCTACACCAACATTCACTGACCCAAATGCACATGGTAAGCTGCTCACCCTGCACTTGCTGCATCAATGGAAGCAGGGGCAGAAACATATGTTCACATAAAAAAGGATTTCAGAAAAAAAAGTATACTATCTTGCACACTTTCTAATCCATCCTTTCTATTCTTACTGACACCATCCTAGTACAAAGCTTAAGTACCATACAGTTGGAAGAATCACGAAATCTTTAAAATGGTGCTAGATTTGAAGATAGAAAAATTGGGTTTGTATACTGGCTTTGTGACTTTCTGTGTTACCATGGGGAAGTCATTCAAATAAATAGCATTCACATATTACATTATGATTTGCAAAGCACTTAGCAAATGTTAGAGCAGTTAGATGGCCCAGTGTATGGAGTATTGGGGCTTCAGTCAGGAACACTCATTTTCAAAAGTTTAAATCGGGACTCAGACACTTACTAGCTCAGTTACTCTTATTATTATTATTATTATTAATATTACTTAAGCCACTTTACCATGTTGGCCTCAGTTCCTTATCTGTAAAATGAGCTGGAGAAAGAAATGGAAAACCACTTCAGTACCTTTGCCAAGAAAACCCCAAATGGGGTCACAAAGAGTCAGATGATGAACAACAATTTCAAGCATTACCTTATCTTATTCTTAAATATACCATGGTATAGAAATTATGATTAGCCACAATGTATAGATGATGAAACGAAATTTCAATGGTTTTAAGTGATTAGTACAAGGTTAGGTAGTTTGGAATAAGCTAGGGTCAAGGTTTGAATGCTAGTCTTCTGTCTACTAGTAAAATACTATATACATTACCTTTCAAGCATGTGATCCTTAAAGTCTCATATTTACATTTTTCCTTTTATTTATTCTTTCCTTTTTATTGTGAATTTAATAATAAAATTTTTTTCTTTTTAAAATTATTTATTTAATTTTAGTTTGTAACATTCAGTTCTACAAGTTGTGAGTTCTAAATTTTCTCCCCTTCCCTCTCCTACTCCCTCCCTCCCTATGGCAGCAGGCAATCTGACATAGGTTCTTCAAATACCTTCACATTAAGCATTAGCTTAGTTATAAGGAAGTGTTATAATCAATGGATTGACCAATGAGAGAGAAGAAATAAAACAAAATAAAAAAGAGATAGAGCAAGTAATTTGCTTCCATCTGCATTCAGACTCCATAATTCTTTCTCTAAATATGGATAGCCCTTTCCATCATGAGTCTTTTGGAGATGTCTTGTAGCCTTGAATTGCTGAGAGGAGGACAGTCTGTCAAAGTTAGTCATCACAGATATGATATATCTGTAATTTTGCACAATGTTATCTCAGTTCTGTTCCCCTAACTCAGCATCAATTTATATGTCTCTCCAGGTTATTATGAAGTCCATATGCTCTTCATTTTTTACAGCACAATAGTATTCCATTAAATTCACATACCACTATTTGTTTAGCCATTCCCCAATTGAAGGGCATCCCCTTGATTTCCAATTCTTTGCCACCACAAAAAGAGCTGATATAAATATTTTGTATTTATAGGAGTCCTTTTCCTACTTGTATGATCTCCTTGGGATACAGTCCTAGAAGTGGTTAGTCTGTTTTTTGTTTTTTGGGTTTTTAAGGTGTTATTTTCTTCACTATTTTTGTGTCTCCTTTTCTAAGTTATTGACTTATTTTCTTGCATCACTCTCATTTCTATTGTTATTTTTTTCCTCTCTCTGTCTTACTGGATCTTCAAAGTCCTTTTTTGAGCCCTTCCCTGGTCTGAGACTAACTCATATTTTTTGGAGGCTTTGGATTTAGATTTGAATTTGGTTTCTTTTTCTGAGTATGTGTTTTGATCTTCCTCATCACCACAGTAACTTTCTTTAGTCAGAGTTTGTTTCCACTATTTTGCTCATTTTTGCCATCTATTACTTGATTTTTGACACTTTGTTAAAGTAGGGTTCTGCTTCCAGTGTGGAGGGTGTACTGTCCCAGGCTTCAGGGGTTTTGTTTAGCTGTTTTCAGAGATACTTCTAGGGACTTGTAAATTTTCAGTTCTTCCAAGGTGGATTGATCTAAGGAAAGGTGTTTACTACTCTCCTGGCCTGTGCTCTGTTCTGTGAGGAATCCAAGAACACTTTTATGCCCTGGTACTCTAAGAAGGGTCCCCCTCCACTGGAGCTGCAATCTCTGTTGTGCTAATGATCCTGGGACTGTGACCCAGGACTGCAACCCACATATGAGTATGGATAAAGCAACAGAGTCATGCATCAGTGCGAGCAAAAAGACCCTCTTAATCTCCTGATCAGCTGTTCAGCCTCCCCCTTACCATCTGTGGGCTGAGAGTTACAAATGCATTATTTTTAACACATCTTTTCCTTGCTTCTATACTTACTTTCTGTTACCTAACCTTGAATCCAAATCAGGTTTCAGTTCCATGGTTCCTTGATTTTCAACTTTCCCTTCCCTCCCTCCCCCACAAAGCCATATAATCCAGTATGGGATCTGCAAATACTTTCACATTAGATATTAGTCAGGTTAAAAAGGTGTTTGTACTAGATGGAATGAAAAATGGGAAGGAGGAAATAAAACCAAACAGTGAAAAGAAAAAGATAGAGTAGTTTGCTTCCATCAGGATTTGTAACTCAGTTCTTTTTAGTTATTTCTCTGGATGTAGGCATCTCTCTCAATCAAGAGTCTTTTGGGATTGACTTGTATCACTGCATTGCTGAGAAGAGTCCAGTTTGTCATAGTTGGTCATCACACATGTGTTGTGTCTGTGACTGTATACAAATTTCTCCTGGCTCTACTCTTCTCACTCAGTATCAGTTTGTATAAGCCTCTCCAGGTAAATATGAAGTCCGTCTGCTCCTCATTTCTTATAGCAAAATAATATTCCATTACATGCATATACCATAACTTGTTTAGCCATTCCCCAATTGATGGGCGCCACTTTAATTTCCAATTCTTTGCAACCACAAAAAGAGCTACTATAAATACTTTTGTACATATGGGTCTTCCTCCCTCTTCTATGATCTCTGGGATATAAACCTAGAAGTGGCATTGCTGGGTCAAAGGGTATGGAATTATTTATAGCCCTTTGGGCATAATTCCAGAATGCTCTCCAGAATGGTTGGATAATTCACAACTCCACCAGCAATGCATTAGTGTTCTGATTTGCCCACATCCTCTCCAGCATTTCTCATTTTCTTGTTTTGTCATCTTAGCCAATCTGACTGGTGAGATGTGGTACCTCAGAGTTGTTTTGATTTGCATTTCTCTAATCAATAGTGATTTAGAGCATTTCTTCATGTGATTATAGATATCTTTAATTTCTTTCTCTGAAAACTGCCTCTTCATATCCTTTGGCCATTTATCAATTGGGGAATGACTTGTATTCTTCTAGATTTGACTCAATTCTCTGTATATTTTAGAAATGAGTCCTTTATCAGAGACATAGGTTGTAAAATTTCTTTCCCAATTTCCCACCTCCCTCTTGATCTCGGTTACATTGGCTTTGTTTGTACAGAATCTTTTCAATTTAATGTAATCAAAATTATCCATTTTGCGTTTTATAATGCTCTCTAATTCTTGTTTGGTCTTAAAGTCTTTCCCTATCCACAAATCTGTCAGGTAAACTATTCCTTGCTTTCCTAGATTGCTTACAGTATCATCCTTTATACCTATATCATGCATCCATTTAGAATTGATTTTGGTATATGGTGTTAGATAATTGTCTCTTCCCAGTTTCTGTCATACTGTATTCCAGTTTTCCCAGCAGTTTTTGTCAAATAATACATTCTTATCCCATAAACTGGGGTCTTTGGGTTTATCGAACAATAGATTACTATACTCATTAACTCACCCAATCTATTGCATTGATCCACTACTCTACTCCTCAGCCAGTACCAAGCAGTTTTGTTGAATGCTGCTGTATAACACAGCTTAAAATCTGGTATAGCTAGTCCACCTTCCCTAGCATTTCTTTTCATTAATTCCCTTGATAGACTGTTTGTTCTTCCAAATAAATTTTGTTACTATTTTGTCTAACTCTATAAAGTAGGTTTTTTTGATAAGTTGATTTGTATAGCACTAAATATATAACTTAGTTGGGCTAAAATTGTCATTTTTATTATATTAGCTTGACCCAGCCATGAGCTATTGATATTTTTCCAATTAGTTAGATCTGACTTTATTTGTGTGAGAAGTGTTTTGTAGTTGTGATAATATAGGTCCTGGGTTTGTTTTGGCAGGAAGATTTCCAAATATTTTTTCATGTCTACAGTAAATGGGATTTCTCTTTCTATCTCTTGCTGTTGAATTTCATTAGAGATATATAGGAATGCCGAGGATTTATGTGGGTTTATTTTATGTCCTGCAACTGCCAAATTTATTTATCATCTCAAGTAGTTTTTTACTTGACTTCTAGGATTATCTGAGTATATCATCATATCATCTGCAAAGAGTGAGAGCTTGGTCTCCTTTTTACCTAATTTGATTCCTTTGATTTCTTTTTCTTCTCTAATTGCTACTGCTAGTGTTTCTAGTACCAGATTGAATAAGAGGGGTGATAGTGGACACCCTTGTTTCACTCCTGATCTTATTGGAAATGCTTCTAGTTTAACCCCATTGCATAAAATACTTGCTGACGGCTTAAATTAGATGCTATCTAATATTTGAAAGAAGGCTTCATTTATTCCTATACTTTCTAGTTTTTTTAATAGCAATGGATCTTGTACTTTGTCAAAAGCCTTTTTCTGCATCTATTGAGATAATTATGTGGTTTCTGCTAGTTTGAATGTTGATGTGATCAGTTATACTGATGGTTTTTCTAATATTAAACCATCCTTGCATTCCCAGAAAAAATCCTACCTGATCAAAGTATATTATTCTTGTGATAAGTTGTTGTACTCTTTTAGCTAACATTTTATTTAAAATTTTTGCATCTAAATCCATGAGGGAAATTTGTCTATAATTTTCTTTCTCTGTTTTATCTCTTCCTGATTTAGGAATCAGTACTATATTTGTGTCATAAAAAGAATTTAGTGGGACTCCTTCTTCACTAATTTTCCCAAATATTTTGTAGAGTATTGGAATCAATTGTTCTTTAAATGTTTGATAGAATTAACTAGTAAATCCATCTGGCCCTGGGGATTTTTTCCTGGGCAGTTCATTGATGGCTTGTTTTATTTCTTTTTCTGAGATGGGGTTATTTAGGTAATTTGCTTCCTCTTCAGGTAATCTGGGCAACTTGTATTTTTTTTTAAATATTCATCCATTTCACTAAGATTGTCATATTTATGTGCATACAATTGGGAAAATAATTGCTAATTGGTTTTTTTTTTATTATTTCATCTTCATTGGAGGTATATTAACCCTTTTCTTTTTTTCTTTTTTTTTTTTTGAAAGGCAATTGGGGTTAAGTAACTTGCCCAAGGTCACATGGCTAGGTTTGACCCTTTCCTTTTTTGATACTCATAATTTTGTTTTCTTCTTTCTTTCTTTTTTTTTTTTTTGGAGGGCAATTGGGGATAAGTAACTTGCCCAAGGTCACACGGGTAGGTTTTTTTTTGGTGTGTGTGTGCATTAAGTGTCTGAGGTCGGATCTGAACTCAGGTCCTTCTGATTCCAGGGCCGACACTCTACTCACTGCGCCACCTAGCCGCCCCCTTCTTTCTTTTTTTATCAGATTGACTAAGGGTCTATCAATTTTGTTGGTTTTTTCATGTAACCAGCTCTTAGTTTTATTTATTAATTCAATAGTTTTCTTAATTTCAATTTTATTAATCTCTCCTTTGTTTTTCAATATTTCTAATTTAGTACTAAATTGGGGATTTTCAATTTGCTCTTTTTCTAGCTTTTTCAATTGTATGTCCAATTCATTGACTCCCTTTTCTTTTTTTTCCTGTTAAATTTAATTAAGGACAAAGTAAGAAAATATAGTAGCAATCTTTAAGAGTTCAAATTAGTTTAAGATATGACTACGAAAGAATCCGATTTTTAGCTGGTAAAGTGCTCCTTTTCTGACTTTACATGTAAATAAAATTAAAGTGATCTTCAGTTACTGGGAACTATCATTAAATTGGGTCTTTTAGGGCAAAGGATAACAATATGAAGAGTTTTAAAAAAATAGATTGATGCTATTTTGGGAGAATAATACTGTAATTTTTACTCAATTCACTTTCACAAACTGTACCTGGTCATACAAAAATTACCCCAAATTCAAATTTGACTATGTAAAAAAGGGAGAGATGAACTGGATTCAGCTGGATGATAGGTCTGGCAAAATATAATAATGAAAAAATTCTATGTAGGGCTCTTATTTTATGTCCAGATGTATATGTCATTTTTAATTGCTTATATTCTTCCAATAAGAAGTCACAGGTTTGGAGTCAGTCACACAGTACTATGACACAGCAGTCAAAATCTTCTTTTTGATGCAACACAAAAATGTTGTTTTGGTTTCCATATTAAAATGCTGATTTGTGGTCTATTTTCCTTCATCCCATTTATGCAAATTCACAAGTTAACAAACAGCATCAATGTAGGTATGTCACTGGATCAAAGTCTCTATAAAACATCTTTCCCAATTGAATCAGAAGGTTTATTAAGTTCAATTCTCAGACCTTTTTCAGCTGTTAGATATTTTACTTTAACTCATGCTCTCTCATCTGCATCAAAATGCCACACTGTTATTGCCTACCTTGTAGCAAATGCTGGTTGCACTTCATTAGGGTTGTTCGAGTCAGACCAGAAAAAGAGCAGTCTATCAAATTTGGGTTCAATGTCAGCAAACTGGGCTTTCCCTTCTGGAAAAAATTCAAAGAATACCTTAACTTACCTTGGCATCCCAGTCTTTATTAAGATAATATATACATGTAACACATCTTCCATCCCCATTTGGATTATCAACATGTCGCACGTAACCTGTTCCATTGCCTGGATAACATGCAACCCTAGCCTTTCTGAAGTAATGAGCATAAGAAACAAACTCCCTTTTCTCTAATTTATTCATGTATGGACTCAGGGATATAAAACTTCCCCTAAGAAATGCCTTTAATGCATCCCAAAGATTTTGGTATGTTGTCTCATTATTATCATTCTCTTGAATGAAATTACTGATTGTTTCCATAATTTCTTGTTTGACCCACCAATTCTTTAGGATTAAATTGTTTAATTTCCAATTAGTTTTTAGTCTATCTTTCAATGGCCCTTTATTGCATATAATTTTTACTGCATCATTATCCGAGAATGATGCATTTAATATTTCTGCCTTTCTGCACTTAATTGTGAGGTTTTTATGCCCTAGTAGATGGTCTGTTTTTGAGTATGTATCATGCACTGCTGAGAGGAAAGTAAATTCCTTTTTATCCCCATTAAGTTTTCTCCAGAGATCCATCATATCTAGTCTCTCTAAAATTGTATTCGACTCCTTAAATTTTTTTCTTGTTTATTTTGAGGTTAGATTTATCTAGTTCAGAAAGGGGGAGATTAAGGTCCCCCACTAGTATAGTTTTGCTATTTATTTCTTCCTCTAATTCCTTTCAATTCTCCTCTAGGAATTTGGATGCTATACCACTTGGTGCATATATGGTAAGTAATGATATTGCTTCATCTTTGATGGTGACTTTTAGCAGGATATAGTTTCCTTCCTTATCTCTTTTAATTAGATCTATTTTTGCTTTTGCTTTATCTGAGATAAGGATGCTACCCTTCCTTTTTTTTACTTTAGCTAAGGCATAATAAATTCTATTCCAGCCTTTTACATTTCCCCTACGGGTATCCCTTTGTTTCAAATGTGTTTCTTGTAGTTAGCATATTGTAGGATTATGGCTTTTAATCCGTTCTGCTAAAGGCCTCTGTTTTATGGAAGAAATCATCCCATTCACATTCACATTAGTGATGACTATCTGTGTCTTCCCCTACATCCTGTTGCCTCCCCTGCTTATGTTTTTGTTTCTTCCTTATCCCTTCCCCTCCTTGAAGTTTTCCCTTTTGACCACCCCTCCCTCAGTGCTCCCACACAGTGAACCCTTTCTTAACCTACCCTCTCCCATTACTACTATTTCCCTCCCCTCTAAGCAACCCTTTAGACTCCTCCTTTTTATCCCCCCCTTACCTTCCTGCTGCCTATAGGACGAAGTAAGTTTTTATACTTATCAGAGTAAGTTACTCCCAGTTTGACACCAAACCAATGAGATTAAATTTCAAACAGTGCTCCTCTCCCTCCCTCCTTTTCCTCTATTTAATGAATTTATGTGTCTATTCACATTAGAATCTTAAACTAAACTGATTAAGTTGATCCCTCTTTGAACTGCAACCAGTGATAAGTGTGTTTGAATGTTGTTCTTCTCCATTTTTCTTCCCCATGTATTATCATGTGTTTTTATGCCTCTTCGAATGGCATATTTTACCTTTTCTTATCTCATCATATACTTTTATCCCATTACAGTCCCTTTGATCCCCTTAAGAATTTTTTTTAATCCTCAGGTTAGTTCATTCATACCCACACTCTCTAAATATAACCGTTTTGAATGTCATGATAATCATGATAATCATAAAATTATAAAAATTTCAATATTGACAGGTATCAGCTCCTCATAAAAGGATGTGAACATTTTGCTCTTGTTGCATACCAAGTTATATGCATGTGTGCATGAGTGTTGTTGTGTGCATGTATGTATGTGTGCATGCATGTATGTATGTGTGAGACTTTGTTTTCCTTGTTTATCTTTTTATGTCTTTCTTGAGTCTTGTAACTGGAGATAAAATTTTCCATCGAGCTCTGGCTTTTTCATCAGGAAAATCTGGAAGTCTCTTATTTCACTAAATGACCATCTCCTTGCCTAAAAGATTATGCTAAGTTTGCCTGGTAGTTAATCCTTGGTTGTAGTCCTAGTTCTCTTGCCCTATGAAATATCAAATTCCAATCCCTCTGATCTTTTAATTTAGAAGCTGCTAAATTCTGCTTGCAGTATTTTTTCCTTAATCTTGTAATTCTGTAAGTTGGCTACTGTATTTCTTGGAGTTATCAATTTGGTATCTCTATCAGCAGGAGTTCAGTGAATTCTTTCAATGACCATTTTATCTTCTGATTCCAGGACCTCAGGACAGTTTTCTTCGACAATGTCTTGGAGGATGTTGTCTAGGCTGTTTTCATCATGGCTTGATACCAATAATTCTTAAGTTATCTCTCATGGATCTGTTCTCTAGGTTAGGTATTTTTCCAGTGAGATATTTCACATTTTCTTCACATTTCTTCACAAGACATTCTTTCAAGTGATAAAAAGTGAATGGTTAGATCTTCTTTTCTTCTCTTTGGATCAGGAACCTCGAGGAATAAAAGTATGAGATGTGAAATGAAAACAAAGCAAAATGTAAAAGCAAAAAGAAAAATCAGAACCACAATAAAACTTTGTCTTTCCAGTCATAACTGAAAGCATCTTAATTTTCAATTGACCCCCTCTTATTTTCTAGTAAATTGGAATTGAAGTGTGGGGGGGTTTATAACTCCCTCACAATCCACTGCCACTAAGTTACAACCAGAAGAACAAATGTCTTGGACAATAAGAAACAAAGAAGAGCATGACTAGATTAATGTGGCAGTTTCCTATAGTTAACATATTTGGATCTCCTTATGTATTATTTGGGGAGAGGTAGAATGGACAGGAATTTTCACTAGCCTAATCCATTGTATATAGTGTGTACACTTTTGTTTTATTTCCAGAATGAGATCTGCTACATCTCCATTGTGGGACTTGGGCTATCTCTTCTCTGATTTCATTGGCTCAAGTTCTTTTTGGTTATATCTCCCCTACTTTTAGCCAGCTTCATCCATACGCATTATTTTTACTTTTTTAAAGATGACGTCTCCCTATCTCACTTATGCTGAAAATATAACAGTCACTCATTGACTCTACCCCACTACCGATCAGCATGGAGACTTTGGACCCATTTTCTTTTTGGTTTAGGCTGATTGCTCCTCCTTAGGCAGCCTGGTGGCCTCTACTTGGCAGCAAAGTAGAGGTTAGATTTCAGGAGTTCCATATTGATGCTGAAATTAATGTGGGCACCTGATCACTAAAGTTTAAACCCACTAAAGTTTACATCTCTCAGAATGAAGTGACCCATAGCCTTGGCCTCCCTAGTAGCAGGAACTATAGGCATGCACCACCACCCAGATAATGATTAGCTTTTATAAATAGATATTTGCTTCAATGTTATAGCAAGAATGTAAGTACAAAATTTCCCAACAGTTTGGGGCACACATTTTCATATACCATGTTGGCTTAAATTTCATAGTTTTTATATAGCGTTTCCACTACCACATTTATATCCAGACAGAATTACTGCTGAGTAACTTTTTCAGCCACTTCTGTGCTATATACAAGTTAATTCCTTGTCCAAAAACAAACAACCACATAAGTATCAAAGACCAAGGCAGAGAAAGGACTGAGGCCTTTTTTAAGCCAACTATTAGACCTGAAATTAAAGGGTTCAAGGCCTCTTTCCTTACAGTATTATCTCATTGGATATCTTCAGGAAAGGAACCAAAACCAACAAACTTTTCAGAATGAGTGCAGAAAAAAAGAATGGTTGTCTAATTCTTTCAGAAAGGATTCCCACCTTTGGCTATGGAGTACCATCACAAGTGCTCTGTGTAATTTCCAATCCCCCTTTATACGTAGAACTTGGAATACAGAAGGCCTGAAGTTGTCACAATCATCAGTGGAACTGAGGAGCAGGCATAAACATTATACAAGAATGAAGACAATTATATATCACATGAGCAGACCAGAAGTAGTAGGTAGAACTTAAAAATGAATATCTCTGGAGATCCATCTCATTCTTTTTTTGTTCACTTCCAGACCTGCCCCCACCTTATTTTTCCCAGAGGAGAAGCTGCAAGCCAACAGTGATCTTTTGGGAGGAATAGCAGAACCAAAGAACAAAACAGTTCTTGTTTTCTTTCTCCTCTCTCCCCATCTTGCTCCTTGCCCTCTCCCCTCTCTCCCTCCTTCCCTCGAAGGGACTCATTTAACCTCATATGAATATAGGCATCATTTTTGTGAAGCTAGAAAATTTTTCCCAGGAAGGTCCAAGAAGCTGTAATTTCTTCTTAAACAACTTTTATCCCTTGACCAAATATGTCTATCGTTCCAATCCAATACACATCTATTAAGTGACTACTATATGGTTCTAAGTTCTGGTGATACAATTTAATAAAAAGAAAGACAGACCCTGCTCAAAGAGTGTTTACAATCTAAGGAGCAAACAACACACAAAAGGAATCAGAAAACACACACAGAAACACACGCATGCAGACACACACACACACACACACACACACACACACACACCTGGGGTGGGGGAGAGGAGGAGAGGGAGGGAACAGAGGGAGGAGGTACACCAGGTGTATCTACATCCTAGATTGAAGAGCAACAGATGCAAAATAGTTACCTGAGAGTCCGGTTTCTGTCCTGTATGAAGGATGACATTGGGAGAAATGTATACTCCGCCCTTCAGCCCACCAATCATAGGGGAAAAGAAACTGAGGGAGTTGGTATTAATCAAGGCTTGAGGGATGAGTTTATCCTGGATGGAGATGAAACCAGATAGGGAAGCACATGCAAAGTATTGTTGTGTTCTGACTTTGTACCTATAAAAGCAGCCCCAAATACTGTTAATTAATATTAATCTTAACATGTTAGATAACATCTAGTCAAGCCTCCTAATTTTAAATTTGTGAAAACTAACATGCCAAAGAGCAGAAATCCAGAGTGTGAGGTTCAGAACTGGCATTAAAATCAGTCTTCTTGCTTTAAAACCATAAGATGATTTGATAATAACATTTGCTTTTTTAACTGCAAAGGTAACATTGGGAATACAGAAACCTTCATCATTAGTTTGTTGTTGTTTTTTCTTCCAAGTTGTCTTCAGGAAACTAAGTATAGTGCCCTAGAAAATAATGTATCATCTGGAAGGCTGAAGTGAAACAATGAGATTTTCACACCTAAAGCTGTGGTCCATTGCCTTGTAATGTAGCTCAGTAAACCACTTTCCCCTTCTCTGTCTCAGTGCCCTCACACAAACTAGGGAGAATATTAGCAACATACATCACAGGAGTATACTGAAAACTAGTTCCTATTGATAATATACAGACATCCCATGAAGAAGAGGAGACAGAGGATGCTTTTTTGCCACATTTTCACTGTTTTCATTTATTTGCCTTGCTTCTTATTATTTACCCAGCTACTTGAATCTTCAATATGGCAAATGCAAAACCTCTGATTTAGAATTACCCACCTGATGTTGTATTTTGACAATTCATTCAGCTCCTGAGTCACCCAAGGCATCTAGAATTGCACAGACTATCTGTTCAAACAGCCCATGGGCTACATAGGGCAGTCTGTTAACATTCACTCTGCCTAACCCTTCTCCTTCCAGCTTCTTTCCAACTTTGCCAGGCCCTCAAAAGACTGATCCTTTTGTCTCTGATTTATCCTCTCAGACATGGAAAACAGGAAGACTTTTTTATTGAGATCATTCAGGCTGACACCCCTTCATTTTATGGTTGAGGGAACTGAGTCCCAGAGAAGGAAAATCACTTACTGTAGGTCACATACACATAATGATTGAGTTAGAACTGGCACCCAGGAAGATGGTGGAGTAGAAACAGCACTTCCAAGGTACTCTGCCCTACACCACTTCCAAATAATTTAAAAGAGGAATCTGAACAACTTCTGGAACCCCAGTACCCACAGAACAACACAGAGAAGCTAACCTCCCACTGAGGACAGCCCAGCAGCCCTGCAGGGATCAGCCAGTGCAGTGAATTGAGAGCAGGAAGCACAGCACCCTGAAAACAGACAGCACAGTGGTCTGGGAGCCGAGCCCAGGCCTGAGGAAGCCCCAGTTTTAGCCCTAGGGTGGCCAGGCCAACAGCCAGCTGGAGGGACCCCAGAACACCAGCAGCCATGGTGATTACAAAATTATCAGAACAGATATGGCTAGGACAAAGTGAGAGGTTAGTGCCCTGTGGACTTTGGGACCAGTATTTGGGGAATGCATAAGGTTCCCTACCTGGGGATTAAAAGCTGCTGAGGAAATGCGGCACAGAGGCCATTTTGCAGCATCAGTGGCAGCTCCACCTCCTGGTCTGTGAATTGTAGAGAGATACAGCAATCAGTCTTGGGGTTAATCACTCTTGCTTTAACCTGCTTGGATCTTGATTGTGGTCTTGGGGGAGGTCTGGGATGGGTATCCAAATTGCCAGAGCAGTGGAGGCTTTAGAGAGGCAACCCAACCTCCAGGAGTTATGAAGACCCCACATTTGGGACAAAAGCTCTCCTGTCTGGTGGCAGAGTCCTACTGTGGCAACAAGCCCCAAAATCAAGTAATTAAGTGGCAATATGCCTAGGCAAAGGAAACAAATGAACAGAAAACTGCAACTTTAGACTCCTATTTTGGGGGTAAAGAGGATCAAAGTATGGAACAGGAGGACAACTGTGGGGTCAGAACTCCTGCAACAAAAGCCCCAAATGAAAATAAAAGCTGGATACAGGCCATAGAGGACCTTAAAAAGCAGATAAGAGAAGTGGGGGGAAAATTGGGAAGAGAAATGAGAAAGATGCAAGAAAAATATGAAATGACAGTCAACAGGCTGACTGAAGAAAATAACATCTTAAAAATAGACTAACCCAAATGGCAAAAGAGGCTCAGAAAGGAAATGAGGAGAAGAATGCTTTAAAAAGCTGAATTTGCCAGATGGAAAAAGAATCTCAAAAGCTCACTGAGGAGAATCAGTCCTTCAGAATTAGACTGGAGCAAATGGAAGCTGGTGACTTTATGAGAAATCAAGATGCTGTTAAACAGAACCAAACAAATGAAAGAATAGGAGGCAATGTGAAATGTCTCATCAAAACAAACCACTGACCTGGAAAATATATCCAGGAGAGACAATTTAAAAATTATTGGACTACCCAAAAGCCATGATCAAAGAAAGAACCTAGAAATCACCCTTCAAGAAAATCTCAAGGAAAATTGCCCTGATGTTTTAGATCCAGAGGGCAAAATAAAGGTTGAAAGAATCCACCAATCACCTCCTGAAAAAGATCCCAAAAAGAAAACTCCCAGGATTATTATAGCCAGGTTCCAGAATCCCCAGATCAAGGAGAAAATACTCCAAGCAGCCAGGAAGAAACAATTTCAATATTGTGGAAACACAATCAGAATAGCCCAGGACCTGGCAGCTTCTACACTGAGGGATCGAAGGGCATGGAATATGATATTCCAGAGGGCAAAAGAACTGGGAATGGACCCAAGGGTCACCTACCCAGCAAAACTGAGTATTTTGTTTCAGGGGAAAATATGGTCATTCAGTGGAATAGAGGACTTTCAAGCATTCTTGAGGAAAAAACCAGAATTGAATAGAAAATTTGACATCCAGACACAAGAAAGAAGAGATGCCTGAGAAGGTAATCAGGGAAAAGAAATCAAAAGAAACTTATCAAAGTTGAACTATTTACATTCCTATATGGAAAAGTAATAACTGTGACTGATGATATCTTTCTCACTATGAAAATAATGGAAGAAGGGTGTGTGGTCATATGAATACATATGTGAATGTGTGTGTATATAGTTACAGTTATATATGGATAGAGGGCATAGGTTGAATTTGTTGGGAAGGGAGAATACTCAAGGGATGAAATTATGAGGTGAGAGAGGACAGTAGCAAGAGGAGATGGGGAGAGACAGGGGAGGGTAAACCATCTCATGTAGAAGAAGCAAGGGGAAGTGGTTGCAAGGGAGGGGGAGAATAGGTAGGTAGGCAAAAAAGGCAAAACCACATTTTCATTGAATTTGGTTCAGGGAGAGAATGACATGCATACTAAATGGGATATCTCAACCTGCAGCAGAATAGGGATAAGGGGTATGAGAGGAGGGATGATGGATGGGAGGGCATCCTTGGGGGGAGGGGAGGTTGGAAGTACCCACTATAGAAGAGGGTCAGGATCATGTAGGGAATGGATCAGGTGGGGTGGGATGAGTGGGAGGGAATTATAAGCAGCCTCGTACAATATATCTACTATGATAATGTTTTGCATAGATAGACATGTACAACATATACTGAATTACTTATCTCCCCAGAGGGAATGGGTGACGAGGGAGGAAAGAAATGTATCTGAAATTCGAGGTCTTAACATTAAATGTTTCAAATACATATAAATACTATTATTAATACCCTTTTGCTTGTAATTGGGAGATAAGATGTGAAGGCATTGGGACACAAAGATTCACCTTCCTCTAAAGGAAAAGTCGAAGGGGGTATGGGAGAAGGTATGGGAGAGAGCAGATTGGAGGAAGCAATATCTTGTGGGACTGCTATTCTGGGAGGCTGGGTAGGGGAATAATGGGGGGGAAATGATTGTAACTCAATATGTTGCGGAAATGAATGATGTAAAACAGAAGTGAATAAAGCATTTGTTTAAAAAAAAAGAGAAGAAATAATTGAACTTAGCATTTTGTTAGGGGGAGTGGAAGAAGGGTAAACAAGAATGTTGGATGTTGAGGGAGGGGAAATGTCTGTATTAAACATCTCTAAAAAGCGTCTTTAATATCCAATACATAGAGAACTAACACAAATGTATAAAACCATAAATCATTTCCCAATAAGTAAGTTGTCAAAGAACATAAATAAATTATTGTCAAAAGATGAAATGCAAATTATTTGCCTTCCTTCTAAATTCTGTCTTCTATTAATAAACATAGTTAACTGGCGAAAAAAGAAAAAAAAACACTGACATGGAAAATAGATCCATGAGAGATAATTTAAAAATTATTGCACTACCTGAAAGTCATAATCAAAGAAAGAACCTAAACATCATCCTTCAAGAAATTCTCAAGGAAAATTGCCCTGATATTTTAGACCCAGAGAGGGAAACAGAGGTTGAAAGAATCTACTGATCACCTCCTGAGAACGATCGCAAAAAGAAAACTCCTAGGAATATTATAGCCATGTTCCAGAGCTCCCAGATCAAGGAGAAAATACTACAACCAGACAGGAAGAAACAATTCCAATATTGCAGAAACACAATCAGAATAGCCCAGGACCTGGCAGCTTCCTCACTGAGGGATAGAAGGGCATGGGATATGATATTCCAAAGGGCAAAAGAGCTGGGATTGAAGCCAAGGGTCACCTACCCAGCAAAACTAAGTATCTTGTTTCAGGGAAAATATGGTCATTCAGTGGAACAGAGGACTTTCAAGCATTCTTGAGGAAAAAAGCAGAGTTGAATAGAAAATTTGATATTCAGACACAAGAAGTAATAGATGCTTGAGAAGGTAATCAGGGAAAAGAAATCAAAAGGAACTTATCAAAGTTGAACTATTTACATTCCTACATGGAAAAACAATGACAGTGTCTGATGAAACCTTTCTTGTTATGAAAATAATTAAATAAGGGTATATGGACATATGAATACATATGTGAATGTGTGTATATCTGTTTACAGGTGCACATGCATAGAGGGCACATGTTAAATTTGTTGGGAAGGAATGATACTTACACGGGTAAATCATGAGGTGAGAGAAGAAAGTGGCAACAGGAGATGGGGAGAGACAGGGCGGGGTAAACTATCTCATGTAGAAAAGGCAAGGGGAGTAGTTGCAGGGGAGGGGAAGAACAGGAAGGCAGAAAGCCAAAACCTTATTCTCACTGAATTTGGCTCAGGGAGAGAATCATATAAATACTAAATGCGATATCTCACCCTGCAGGAGAATAGGGGGAAGGGGGATGAGAGGGGTGATGATGGAGGGGTGGCCATTCTAGGGGGAGGGGAGGTTGGAAGTATCAGCTTTCGAAGAGGGACAGTATCGATGTAGGGAATGGACCAGGTGGGGGGGTGGGATGGGTGGGAGGGAAATATAAGCAGTCTTTTAAAATATATCTACTATGGTAATGTTTTACATAGCTATACATGTACAACACATAATGAATTGCTTATCTTCCAAGAAGGAGTGGATGACTAGAGGAAGGGAATGGATCTGAAATTTGAAGTCTTAAAATTAAATGTTTTAAATTTATATAAATACTATTATTAATACTATTTTGCATGTATTTGGGAAATAAAATGTTCAGGCATTGGGGCTCAGAGTTTCAGCTTTCCCTAATGGCAAAGTTGAAGGGGGTATAGGAGAAGATATGGGAGAGAGCAGATTGGATGAGGGGATATATAGTGGGACTGTTCTTCTGGGGTGGTGGGTAGGGAAAAAATGGGGAAAAATTGTAACTCAAAATCTCGTGGAAATGAATCATGTAAACCCGAAGTTAATAAAGCATTTGTTAAAAAAAAAAAAAGAAAAAAAAAGAAATGGTACCCAGCATTCAATTCCCAAACAGTTACTGCTCTTATCATGGCACCAGTTTAGTTGTTGCTAAGTTCACTTTTATTTTCACTATATTTTCCATCTTTTATATGTGAATGTTAAAGCATTAAATAGTAGAATATCTTGAGTGGAGCAGCAGCTCTCCTTGGCAGCTTATTATAGAATCATGGTGTTTAGAGAGAATCACAAAGACCTTCTAGTACGATTTTTCTACTAATTTTCATAGAATAGTTGTATAGGAAGGAACCTTTGAAGTCAGCTTTGCCCAACTTCTTGCCTCATGCTGTAATTCCCTCTATAGAATTTTTGGCAGAAAAACCATACAATAACTCCTAAAATCTTAAAGTGACTGGGAACTTGATATATTAAAATATAATTACTTTATTTGGTGGAAAAATCGAATTGTCCCCACAGTCATACAGGGCAGTAAACATCGTGGAGAAAGGGACCATCCTTCTTGTCACCACCAGAGCCATCTGCCAACTAACTGTCACCAATGGGTCAAGAAAGCCAGCCTAATTGGACAAAGTTTATCTGAAGCAAAAACAGGTCACTGGGAAAGACATGGGATATATCCTATATTCCAAGTGCCACTATTTTAAACACTACCTTGTCCCATACCCTAGTAAAGATAACTCAAGTACCAAGAGGGCTAGAAATAGCAATGCATCCACCCCACACCCATCACACTCCATCAATGAATCCTGCTTTTATCCTGGCTCCCACATCCCTCAGTGAAGGGGGTTACTCTGCAAGAGGTATATGACCTGCCAAATCCCTCTGCAAGAGATGCAGCCCCCCCAAAAAAAGAAAAGAAAGAAATGTGATATCAATTACATATGTGAAATCATGCACAACATATTTTCATATTAGACATGTTTAAAAAATGCAATAAAAAGTGAAAAATCATGCTTTAAAAAAAGAGAGAGGTGCAGCCCATATCTCCTGAACAGATGTAGCTTGGTGGAAAACTTCTCCCCACAAAAGCCCTTGATAATATAAAAGGCTCAAAATAGAGGGGCAGAGCCAAGATGTATGAGTAAAAAGAGGGAATTGCTAGAGATGGGTACCATCCCTGAAGGTTCCGTATGCTCTGGCAAGCTGGTCATACACCCCAAAACCTGTACCCCAGACTGCAACCCATATTCAGGGAAGTTAAAACAAGGGCGGTTACCCCTAAGACTGATTGCCTGGTCCTGCTACAGTCCACAAGCCAGGAACTGAAGCTTCTATGTGTGTCTGGAGCTGTGCTGAAGCTCTCAGTGGCTTCAAGCCCCCAAGGAAAGAGGTTGAAGCACTCTCCCCATTAATGAGTCTCAAAGTCACTAACCTCTCACTTTGTCCATGGCATCTATGTGTTGGTAATTCTGGAAATGCCACAGCTGCTGGTTTTCTGGAGTCCCTCCAGCCAGTTGCTGGTCCAGCCACACTGGGGCTAAATCCTCCAAGTCATGTGAGCCTGGGATCATCTCCCAGAGTGCTGTGCTGGCTGCTCCCTGCAAAGCTTCTGGGCTTTCCTCAGTGGGAGGTTAGATTCTCTGTGTGATTTTGTCGGTTCTGGAGCTCCAGAAGTTGTTCAGGTGTTCATAAATTTGGAAGTGGTGGGAGTGGTTGCTGTGTGGAAGTGCTATTTCTACTCCACCATCTTGGTTCTGCCCCCCTACAGAATTAATTCCTTTGATTCCTTACAGGGACCCAGTGAGACTGGTAGAATCAATATTACCTTCATTATACATATCAAATACTGAGGTTGAGATAAGATAATGAGCTTATCTCAACTAGTAAGTGGTAGAGCCAGCTCAGGACCATAGCATTTAGAGTTTAAGAGGTCTGGAGTCAAGAGGCCCAACTCACCCATTTTATAGGTGAGAAAAACAGGTTTCTGAGGGCTTATATGATGTGCCCAAAGGACATGTAGTAAGCTGTAGAGATGGGATTGGAACCTACATCCTCTAACTCAAAATTCATTGCTCTTTCCACTAAAAGAAATATCACAATCAATCCCAAAGTACATTGCTTTTTCCACAGCAGCCAACTATTCATACCTATAGAATCACATGTACATACAACACTGAATACTGTTGCATTTATTATACCAAACCTTTGCCAAAGTTTCCACATCATAAAAAAAATGAATTAGATTAGCAATTCAGTGAGTTATTTCATGTCTAAGGGAAATCCCCATGCCAAATGACAAGACTTTATTTATATTATTAAAGAAAAAAATATTTTGGGTAGCACTGCAGGGGTCTCTTATGAACTGAGTAATATATCTTATGAATTAGATAAGGACCTTTTATTTTCTAATTTATTTGTCTCTGGAATCAGCAGAAAACTAAAAACAATACAACCAGTTCTGCTGAGATTTCCCAACTCTGCTAAATTCAGTACCTAATTAACTGTGCATTAGCAATTTGAAAAATTGACCACTACTCCATTCCATAGGGGTATAGAACTATGCTCTCTGTGAAATACTGCAAAATCTAGAAATCCTTTCCTAATCAGGCATTAACAAGTTTTTTTTTGTTTGTTTGTTTTGTTTTGTTTTCTGGGCAAATATTGAAGAATTCTTCTCAGTATAAGGCAAGAAGGGAGCATCAGCTATTTATGACCTTTCCATAGACTTCCCTCATTTTCATCCAAGCTAATGAATTCATTGACCAATGGGAAAATTCTTGTTTATTTGTTATTTGCATGTGTACGTATGTGTGAGACTGTGCATGCATTTATACATAAGGGTTAAGTCAAAATCACCCCAATCTCATTTTAGCCTTTATACTTTTACTAGGTATCTCAATAATGCAATCAATAATAAGCTTTACACTACTTGTGAAAAATATTTGAAGGCCAATAGATGAATAGAAATTACCAAAGATGGGAGAGTGGTTGATATCCCCTCTGGGGCATGTATGAAAGCATCAAGTTAGATGAAATTGTGGAGCTCTAGAGACTGGAAAGAAAAAAAAATATATATATATAATCTAAAAATCTTACTACTGGAATATAAAGGGGGAAGGAGAAGCTTTATCTTTAACATTGGGTATACCTTCCCCTATTTTGGTCAAAAGAAGTCATTGTCAGCTTCAAAGTACAAACAATTCTGAGCTTCTCTTCTCTCCATGGGTACCCTAAATTCTTCTCTTATTGTTGAGAGTCAAGGACAGATGGGTGTACAATTCAATATGCTTAAGGAGAATTCCTGACATACTCCATGAATGAGAGAAAAAAAGATTGACAGTGGGGCAGAACCAAGATGGTGGAGTAAAAGCATGGAATTGGTGTGGTCTCTGGCTCAAACCACTTCTAATACCTGTAAAAATTACTCTAGACAAATGTTAAAGCTACAGAACCCACAAAATGACACAGAGAAAAAAATCTCCCACTGAATGCAGCCTGGCAGGCTGACAAGAAGGGTCTATCACAGCACTGGAAACCTAGCACAGCCCTGCAAGAACCATGAAGTTCTGGCCCCAGGGTGGCCCCAACCAGCAATGGCCAGAGCAGACTTCAGGAGAGTGAGCCACCAACAGCTGAGGATGGAGCCAAGATGGTGGAACAGAAGTAGGAACTTTTCTAAGCTCCTCCATGAATTCCATCACTAACCTTTAAAAGGTGAATCTAAACAGATTTTGGAGTGAAAGAATTGATTGGGAGATGTAGCATGGCAGATTCCCAGCTCAGGAAAGTGCCTACATAGGTCTGGGCTGGGGGAGTGTGGAGCATGTGCGGGCTTCACTGACCTGAGAGCAATGACAGTGGAGTGAGATGTAGATTCACCCATCCCAAGGGTGATTCACAGACATCTCACCTCAGGATTTAAGAATTGGTCAGAACTGGTTAAGAGATAGTACAAGGCATGCAGCAGTGACTGCAGCTTCTCCTGGGGCTATTGACATACAGCCTGGATGTTTAAAAATCACCTACCTACACCTCCAGGAGTCAAGATGGCTGAGAAAATCCTAGCTGCTCTGATTTCTCCTCCCTGACCCTGAAAACCCAGAGATAAATGTCCCACCCAGTCTAAAATCCTGAAATAGTTGAAACAGCTTTAGGCTTAGGAGACCTAGAGGAAAGGTACAGCTCAAACAGTAAGGAGTCTGAAGTGAAATGCTGGAGGTTTCCCAACAAGCCCCACCTCAGCTGACCAGCAGGAGATGCTGAAACCAAGGCAGAGTGAAACCAGCAAGCCCTAAAACAGATGCCCAAGTGTGCAGTAGCACCACCAGAAGAATCAACAAACACAAGCACAGCTGGCCACCAGCAGCTGAGCCTGCCTGATCTGGAGCCCAGGGTAACAGAGGTGGAAACCTGAAGTGTCCAGACCACCCCTTCCCCACACATTATTCTGTGAGCCTCAGGGTAACTCAGGGGAAACACTGAGAGTCCTGATCTTGGCTTCAGTCTAGACACACAGCAGCTACAACACACAAAGCCAACACCCAGGCCCTTAGCTCCCAGTATGAGAAGCAAAGTCAGAAAATAAGCAATTCCTGGGGATAAGATGGAAACTGAGAAATCAAAAGCAAGAAAAATCATCCAATCTTATTATAATGAGCAAGAACAACTAAATACAGAGGACAACATGGACACTATACACACACCTGAGACCACATTAAGAAATATGTAGTGGTCCCTAGAAGAAAAAGCATTCTTGGAGGAGTTAAGAAAGATTTTAAAAGCCAAATTAGAGAGGTAGGAGATAAATTTTAAATATACATTGACCGAATTAGAAAAAAAAATCTTACCAAAGAAAACAAATCCTTAAAAAGTAAAATTTGTGAACTGGGATGGGAGATTCAAAATCTAACTGGAGAAAATACCTCCCTAAAATGAAATCTGACATATGGAAAAGGAGCTTCAAAAACTGAGGAAAATTCACAAAGAAGACCCTAGACAGTATCGTCCAAGAAATAATCAACGAAAACTGCCCACAGGTCCTAAAACCAGAGGGTAAAACATTAATCAAAAGAATCCACCATTCACGTCCTGAAAGAGACCCCAAATTGAAAATTACAAGGAATATTGTAGCCAAATTTCATACTTATCAGGTCAAGGAGAAAATACTGTAAGCAGCCACAAAGAAGCAATTCAAATATCACAAAACTACAGCCAAGATCACAAGGACCTTACAGCTTCTACATTAAAAGATCAAAGGGGGACGGGAGCCAAGATGGCGGAGTAGAAATAGCATGTCCAAGCCACTCTCCCCCCAGATCCCTTCCAAACTATGTAAAAGGGGACTCTGAACAACTGCTGGAGCCCCAGCACCAACAGAAAGACACATAGAAGCTAACCTCCCACTGAGGACAGCCCAGCAGCCCTGTAGGAAGGACCAGCACAGCTCTCTGGGAGCTAGCAGCACAGTGCGAGGGAGGGCCGACCACAGGTCCGCCTGAGTTGCGGTTTTAGCCCCAGGGCAGCAGGGCCAGTAGCCAGCTGGAGAGATCCTGGAACAGCAGCAGCTGTGGTGATTCCAGAATTATCAACATAGACATGCCTAGGCCAAAGTGAGAGGTTAGTGTCCTATGGACTTTGGGACCAGTATTTGGGGAACAGTCGGCTTCCTCCCCGGGGGGCTAGAAGCACTGGGGAGATACACCATTTTGTAGATTTCAGAGGCAGCTCCAGCTCCTGTCCTGTGAACTGTAGGGAGATACAGGGATCAGTCTTAGGGGGTAATCCCTCTTGCTTTAACCTCGCTGGAACTGGATTGTGATCTGGGTTGGAGGTTGTGGGTGGGTTTCCAGCTTGCCAGAAATGGAAGTTTCCCCACCCCACACACGTTTGGGATGAAAGTTCCCCTGTCTGGCCCCGTGTCTGGCTGCAGAGCCATACTGTGGCAACATGCCCAAAAGTCAAGTAATTAAGTGGCAACATGCCAAGGCAAAGGAAACAAATCAAACAGAAAAATGCAACATTAGACTCCTACTTTGGGGGCAAAGAGGATCAAAGCATAGAGAGGGAGGAAGGCTATGAGGTCAGATGTCCTGCTCCAAAAGCCCCAAAGGAAAATATGAGCAGGTTACAGGCCATAGTGGACTTTAAGAAGGACTTTAAAAATCAAATAAGAGAAGTGGAGGAAAAATTGGAAAGAGAAATGAGAAGGATGCAGGAAAAGTATGAAATGAGGGTCAACAGCCTGGCTGAGGAAAACAACACCTTAAAAAATAGACTAACTCAAATGGCAAAGGAGGCCCAAAAGGGCAATGAGGAGAAGAATGCCTTAAAAAGTCGAATTTGCCAGATGGAAAAAGAATCTCAAAAGTTCACTGAGGAGATTCATTCCTTCAGAGTTAGACTGGAGCAAATGGAAGCTAATAACTTTATGAGAAATCAAGATGCTGTTAAGCAGATCCAAACAAACAAAAGATTAGAAGGCAATGTGAAATACCTCATGGGAAAAACCACTGACCTGGAAAATAGATCCAGGAGAGACAATTTAAAAATTATTGGACCACCCAAAAGCCTGATCAAAGAAAGAACATAGAAATTACCCTTCAAGAAATTCTCAAGGAAAATTGCCCTGATGTTTTAGATCCAGAGTGCAAAATAGAGGTTGAAAGAATCCACAGATCACCTCCTGAAAAAGATCCCAAAAAGAAAACTCCCAGGAATATTATAGCCAGGTTCCAGAATCCCCAGATCAAGGAGAAAATACTCCAAGCAGCCAGGAAGAAACAATTTCAATATTTTGGAAACACAATCAGAATAGCCCAGGACCTGGCAGCTTCCACACTGAGTGATCAAAGGGCATGGAATATGATATTCCAGAGGGCAAAAGAGCTGGGAATGAACCCATGGGTCATCTACCCAGCAAAACTGAGTATTTTGTTTCAGGGGAAAATATGGTCATTCAGTGGAATAGACGACTTTCAAGCATTCTTGAGCAAAAAAACAGAGTTGAATAGAAAATTTGACATCCAGACACAAGAAGGAAGAGATGCCTGAGAAGGTAATCAGGGAAAATAAATCAAAAGGAACTTATCAAAGTTGAACTATTTACATTCCTATATGGAAAAACATTAACTGTGAGTGATGAAATCTTTCTCACTATGAAAATAATGGAAGAAGGGTGTATGCTCATATGAATACATATGTGAATGTGTCTATATATGTTTATAGTTATATATGGATAGAGGGCATATGTTGAATTTGTTGGGAAGGGAGAATACTCAAGGGATGAAATTATGAGGTGAGAGAGGTAAGTGGCAAGAGGAGATGGGGAGAGACAGGGTAGGGTAAACTATCTCATGTAGAAGAAGCAAGGGGAAGTGGTTGCAAGGGAGGGGAAGAATAGGAAGTCAAAAAGGCAAAACCACATTGTCATTGAATTTGCTTCAGGGAGAGAATGACATACATACTAAATGGGATATCTCAACCTGCAGCAGAATAGTGGGAAGAGGGATGAGAGGAGGGATGATGGATGGGAGGGCTTACTTGGGGGGAGGGGAGGTTGAAAGTACCCACTATAGAAGAGGGACAAGATCAAGTAGGGAATGGACCAGGTCAGGGGTGGTTCGAGTGGGCGGGAATTATAAGCAGCCTTGTACAATATATCTACTATGGTAATGTTTTGCATAGCTGGACATGTAAAACATATACTAAATTACTTATCTTCCCAGAGGGAATGGGTGACAAGGGAGGAAGGGAATGGAGCTGAATTCCGGAGTCTTAAGATTAAATGTTTCAAATACATATAAATACTATTTTTAATACTCTTTTGCTTGTAATTGTGAGACAAGATGTGTAGGCATTGGGACACAAAGATTCACCCTCCTCTAATGGAAAAGTCGAAGGGTGTATGGCAGAAGATATGGGAGAGAGCAGATTGGAGGAAGTGATATCTTGTGGTACCGCTATTCTGGGAAGGTGGGTAGGGGAAAAACAGCGGGGAGGAATAATTGTAACTCAAAATCTGGCTGAAATGAATGATGTAAAACAGAAGTTAATAAAGCATTTGTTTAAAAAAAAAGAGAAGCAATTACTAGAATCAACAAAAAAATAAATAAAGATCAAAGGGACTGTAATATGATATATCATAAGACAAAGGAGTTTGAATTACAACCAAGGATCAACGACTAAATTAAGCATAATTTCAGGCAAGGAAATGGTCATTCACTTAAAATAAGGGACTTCCAGACCTTACTGATGAAAAGACCAGAGCTCAATGGAAATTTTTTTCTTCTAAAACAAGACTCAAGAGACATAAAAAAGGCAAACAGGGAAAAAATAAACACAGACACACACACACACACACACACACACACACACACACATCTACACACACACTGTAACAGTAATGGAAGTTGAAGATCCCTTTGTATTGACAAGTAAACAGGTACTTAGCATTTAATTTCAAGTTAATTATATCAAACCTCTGTCAAGAAACAGAAGGTATGAACCCCTGTTGCTGATATGACAGAAAAAAGGTGAAACGGTGAAGAACTAATACCTTCTACAAGGAAAAGCTCAAGCTGGAGAGGTAGAACTTGTTGAAGCAAGCAGTGTGGAGGCTGAGGAGGAGAGGCCAAGGCTGGAGAAAGTTATTTTGTTTTTGAAAATGGAGCTTATAGTGGTGGAGCTTCTTCTGACAGCCATCCAAAAGTTCTGCTGACAGCTTCTGAGAACCAGCCAGAGCTGCTGAAGACTTCTGAGGGCTAGTTGAGTTGCTGAGGACCTCCAAGGGCCAGCCAGAGGTGCTAGAGGAAGCATGACTGTGATGTTGATACTTTATCGTCAGTTTTGGGTCTAAGCTAATTCCACAGTTAGAAAGTGAATTAATAAGTATGCAGGCAATGTGTTGGAATGTTGTTGTGGCTTTGTTAATGTGAATTAATGTTGTTGTGGCTTTGTTGAATTTTCTCTTCCCAGGAATATAGACTGTGTGTTATTTGGGTACATCTTCTCTTTTTTCCTTTACTTCTTTTCTCAGTTATTTCTAAAGCTTATCAGATAGTCATTTTTCTCTCTTGCTCTTATTATTCTTTGGAAAGAGTTTTGTTGCTGCTTTTTTTTTTTTTAAATGATGTTGCAAACCTATGTACATAGTTCTTCAGGCACTGTATATCCTAGATCTAATCCCTTAAATCTATTAACATTTAAATTCCAATTCTTTGCAACCACAAAAAGAGCTGCTATAAATATTTTTGTACATATGGGTATTCCTCCCTCTTCTATGATCTCTTTGACATATAAATCTAGAAGTGGTATTGCTGGGTCAAAGGGTATGAAATTATTTATAGCCTTTTGGGCTGTCCAGAACGGTTGGATAAGTTCATAACTCCACCAGCAATATGATTGCTTATTTCTACATTATATACACAAAATGCTATATTAAAATGTATATGTTATAAAATTTACAAAAAAAACATGATGGAGACTGGACATGTTATCATTAGCATTGTAAACATATAGGTACATAAAATTCCTTTATTAATACAGGTCAACAATTTATGGATGAGGAAAGATGGTGGTCCCAGAACTGTAGTTTAATTTATATAGGACACTGATAGGGAGGAAATTCCCTTTCATTTTTCAATTAATTGCCTTAGAGAGTCAAATTAAGTTTTTCTACAAGAATGACATTTTGGGAAAAGCCAGGTTTCACAAAATAGGGAATTTTATTCCTTTATAAAAGGACTACATGTTTAAATGAGGGTAGTTAGGTGATAGTTGATAGCTGATAGTTCCACATCTGCTGTTAGGGACACCTGAGTTCAAATCTGGCCTCAGACACATATTGACTGCATGATTATGGGCAAATCATGTAATCCTTTTGCCTCAGTTTTCCAATCTGTGAAGTGAACTGGAAAAGAAAATGACAAACCACTCCAGTATTTTTGCCAAGAAAACCCCAAAAGGGGTCATAAAGAATTGGACAGAACTAAAAATGGCTAAAAAACAAAACATGTTTAAATTGAGCTGAAGGTAGATTACAAGGAACAGTTGGTCATTCCCCACCCATTTGTACTTCTTTGATCTTCACCATATTCTAACATCTAGTATTTTTAGTATTTTCCTCTCCTTTTTCAGTTTCCTTTTTGTTCTGTTTTCCCTTATCAGTTCATAATATCCTAGAGATGAATAATTATTTGTTTTATTTTTTGGGGGGGATGTGTGTCTCTAATATATACCAAGGTGCCTAATATTTAATAGGGACTTAATAAATATTTATTGATTGACTGACAGATTTTGTTAAGAGCAGAGTTTAATTGTTGTTACTCAAGAGTCTATTGTTGTTCCATCATGGAGTAAAGTCAGAGTTTCTCCTATCCTGTTAAACTCTAAGGCCAAGAAAAGGGCCTCTATTTTGGATTTTAATAGTAGGCTGGGGAGACAGGCCCTTAAGGTGGGGATATGAAAGAGAACCTTTTCCATGGATTACAGGTCATGATTTATTACCGTTCATTTGAACATTGTAGAATAGTGGCCTGAAACTTTTTTTTTAATTTATGTTTTAAACAAATTTACGTTTTAAACAAATTTACGTTTAAACAAATAAATTATATACATGAATCGCTTTACCAATAACTACATATGTTTTAAAATTTATACAAAATAAGATTGGAAGTAGATCTATGGTTGTTGGTTTTGTGAATTTTTAGATTACCAAGAATCCCTTTACTAATTGAAGTCAGTAACTTAGATTTCCCTAAATTACTAAGAAGTACATCAATTTTCCCAGGGTCCTATCAGAGACAGAACTTGAACCAAGATTCCAAGTAGTTACCTAAGTAGTACATCAGGTCACATCTTTATGTTAAAACAAAAAGGCAGAAATTAGAAATGAATGATAGAATGATTAAGTAATTCTTGATCTTAGAATCATTAAAAAAAATCATTGCATAGGATGACAACATGGTTATTTGGGTACTTTAGAAAATGACTGGCAGCTGTGGGTTAGAAGGATTGTGGTGGTGAAAAAAACTTGATGTAGGGGAACCAGTTAGAAGCCATTGAAATTATCCAAGTGATGAATGAATAAGGGTTGAACTGGAGTGGTGACTGTGAGTGGAGTGAAAGGGACATCTGTGATCTATGAGCACTTAGAAATTGCAGGACTTGGCAATGGATTATGTATGTGGAGGGGCAGTGCTGAAGGGAAGTGTAATGGGAATGTAAATTTTTAAGATCTTCCCTGCCCCTAGGCCTTTGATAGGCTTAAGTACAACTGGAGCCTGTGGTGGGAGGCTTGTTTTTCAAGAGATAGTTTATGATTGGGCAGTGGGTCAAGAGGGTGGTTACATTCTCTGATCCTGGAGAAGGCTATATACTCCCTGATGTGAGGCTTTGCTTTGGGGCTCACTTTGATAAGTGTTGTGTGATTTGACCAGATGAGACTCTGGGCAGCCTTTGAGAGCCTCCTGGCTTTGAAAACCCAGATGTTGATGCTTCCCTCTCTGGTGAGTGTGATTTGGTATGGATGTAATGGTTGGACAGTTGGAGGCCTATATGCTTGAAATGTTTCTGTCTGTATACTCTGAAGTTTGCGGTGCTGTCCTTTTTCCCCTGAACTAGGTAAATGATATATTTGATTGATTAAAGCAAGATTGTTAACCAATCTTGTGTTGCTTTCATTTAGAAAAGCAGATCTAAGAACCTGTCTTGGCAGCCACCCTTGGGATGCTGGAGTGCTTGCTGCAATAGGAAGTTGAAGGTAGAAGATAACAAGAAAATAGTGAATACCTGAGGGACTTGGAGGATGGTAATCTCAAACATAAGAATAAAGATTGGAAGATGAGTAAGTTTATGTGAAATAAATATTATATCTTAGATCCAGATCAAAATACACCCAAGATTGTTTATCCTGTTACTCATTCTTTCCTACTCAAAATAGTATGCTTACTGTCCATAATACTTACTAGTCATTTGCCCCAAGAACAATGCCTACTCTCAGACTGGCATCTGCTATAGCAGGAAAGAAGTTGAAGCTACAGTCTTCTCAATGACATCTGTAGTTGAGTTTAGATGATAATAAGAGGTAAACACTACTCAAATATTGTGAGGTTGGTAACTTGGACAGAAGATGAAAGGAATGGTGTATTGTGAAAGATAAGGTGGAACTTTGTTGTAATAAACCCCAATATGATATCAGTTCATTTTTAAAAAGTAAATACAAGGTAGGATATGGCCAGTTTTTCTGTCTTCTGCTTGTTTAATCACAAACTGCTTATAATCAAACTTTTGCTCCTTGAAATAACAACTGACCTTTAGGGGCCCATGGCCCAAAACTTGGAGACCATTACAATTAAAGATTCATGGCCAAGTGAGCAGAGCCACTCTAGATATGTAATCGTTTTTGAAAAGAGACCAGGGAGAAACTACAGACCCTTGATGCAAGATGGCAGAGAAAAGCAGGGACTCACTTGAACTCTCTCCAAAACCCTTAAGGATACCATTAAATAATTCCCTAAAACAAATTCTGGAGTAGTGGAACTTGTAAAATGATGGGGTAAAACAATGTTATAGTTCAAGGAAACTTATAAGATTGGCAGAAAATGTCTGTCTCACTCGAGTGAGAAGTATCAAACTAGAACTTGGTGGAGCAATGGGGCAGGGACCATAATCACAGTTCTAGGGTAGAAAGGAGTGCTAGTGGTCACCCATAGACAAGTGTACAGACCAGGGGAGTAGTAAACATATCTGTCTTTAGATTATCCTACTTGGAAGAAATGAAAACTATTAGGTCCCTAGAAATGTCTCTGAAAACAGCTGCTCAAAACATCTGAAGTTTGGGCAGGGTGCCCTCAATTTTGAAAGCAAAGCCCCACTTAAGCAAAGAGTTAAAAATTAAGAAAATGACTACAAAAATGAGCAAACAACAGAAAAAATCTGACGATAGAAAGTTACTGTGGTAATAAGGAAGATCAAAACACACATTCAGAAGACAACAAAGTTCCTACTCCAAAGACTCCAATAAAAATATGAATTGGTCTCAGAATATGGAAGAGCTCGAAAATGATTTTGAAAATCAAGTAAGAGAGGTAGAAGAACAATTGGGAAGAGAAAAGAGAGTGAGGCAGAAAATCATGAAAAAAGGAGGCCCAAAAAATACTGAAGAAAATAAAACCTTAGAAAACAGACCAGGCCAATTTCTAAAAGAGGTACAAAAATCTAATGAAGAAAAGAATGCTTTGAAAGGCAAGATTGGCCAAAAGGAAAAAAAAAAACATATACAAAAGCGCATTGAAGAGTACTCCTTAAAAAGTAGATTAACCAAATAGAAAAGGAGGTAGAAAACCTCACTGAAGAAAATTCCTTCAGTATTAGAATTAGAATCAAGTAAGTATAAGTTAATGACTTTATGAGAACACAAAAAACAATAAAAGAAAAAGTGAAGAATGAAAAAAAAATAAAGGACAATATGAAATGTCTTGTTGAAAAAACAACTGACACTGATGTGTAAAATAGATCCAAAAGGGATAATTTAAAATTATTGGATGACATGAAAGCCATTAGTAAAAAAAAAGAGAGAGAGCCTAAAAGATATAACTCTCTTGAGGGCCTTCAGGGAGCTAAGGTGGCAGAATAAAAAGTAAATTGTTTTCACCCTCCCTTATTGACCTTGAAAAACAAACACATAAAATACTGCCCCAGGAAAAGTCTTGGAACAATGGAGCCAGTAGAAAGATGTGGTGCAGTAATCTTTTAGACTGTGGGACTAGGGGGATTTATGGGAAAGGGCCTTCTTGCTGTGGCTACAGGGGTCCAGTACAGGATGGAAAGCAGCCTGGAAAACCAGTGGCATGCCCTGTTTCAGTGGACTATCAGGAGACCCTGAGCTCCAGAGTGGCAAATTTGGCAAGCACTAATACCAAGACCCCCTATATGTCTTGGCACAGGCAGGCTAACTGACAGATGGCAGCATGGAGAAACACCACCTGTGCTGGTAGATGGATGTCCACTAGTGGCTGAGCCTACCCATGCTCTAGTGCAGCCCTAGGTGAGGGAGCATCCTCCAGTGACCAGATTACCCACACCCCCAGAGTCCATTCCACAAGCTTCAATATAATGCTGGGGACATGCAGTGAGATCCCACCTGGCCTCTCCACACAACCTCCAGAAGCACCAGCTCCAGCTCAGTACCAGGTGAATTATAACCTCCTGCTGCCAGCACCTGAGGCCCCAGCATACAAAGCCAGTAGCCAGGCCCTTAACTCCCAGTCAAAGAAGTGTAATAAAGTGTTCCCTATGTGATAGAAACCCAAATCAACTTTAAAAGCCAGACAAAAGCAAACAACATGAGAATAAAACAGTGTAGAAAAACAAAAACTATAGATTCTTGCCTCAGGGACAGAGAAGATCAAAACAAAAATTCGGAAGGGTCCAACAATGTCAATATACCCACATCTAAAACCACAAAGGGAAATATGAACTGGTCTCAAGCCCCAAATCCTTCTTGTAGGACATCAAAAAGAATTTTAAAAATCAAAGAGAGGTAGAAGAAAAATTGAACAATTACTTTAAAAATATAATTGACAAAATAGTGGGAGGGGGAGAAAATATACCAAAGAAAACAAGTTCTTAAAAATAGAATTGGGGGGCGGCTAGGTGGCGCAGTGAATAGAGCGCCAGCCCTGGAATCAGAAGGACCTGAGTTCGGAGCCGGCCTCCGACACCTAATCCGCACAAAACAAAAAACCTAGCCGTGTAACCTTGGGCAAGTTACTTAACCCCAATTGCCCTAAAGGGGCGGCTAGGTGGCGCAGTGAGTAAGAGCGCTGGCCTCAGAGTTTGGATGACCCGAGATCAGATCCGGCCTCAGAAAATGAGCACCCACGCATAAATCAAATGACTAGCCGTGTAACCTTGAGCAAGTTACTTAACCCCAATTGCTTAAAAAAAAAAAAATAGAATTGGCCAAATGGGAAAGATGGTACCAAAGCTAACTGAAGAAAATAATCCATTAACGATTGAAATTGGCCAAGTGGAAGCTAATGACTCTATGAGACATGAAAAATCAGTCAAACTAATTTGAAAGAATGGAAATATAGAAGAAAACATAAAATACCTCATTGGAGAAACAACTGACCTGGAAAGTAGATCTAGGAGAGATAATTTAAGAATTAATAAGTCTACCTGAAAGTCATGAACCAAACAAGACCCTGGCCAGCATCTTTCAAGAAATCATAAAGGAAAACTACCCCAAGGTCCTAGAACCACAGGGCAAAGTAGTCATCCAAAGAATCCACCAATGAACTCCTGAAAGAGATCCCAAATGAAAAATTCCAAGGAATATTATAGCCAAATTCTAAAATTACCAGATTATGGAGAAAATGCTACAAGCAGTCAGAAAGAAATAATTAATATATTATGGAACAATCAGGATTATGCAGGACCACGCAGCTTGTACATTAAAAGATCAGAGGGCTTGCAATATGATATTTCATAAGACAAACGAGCTTGGATTTCAACTAAGGATCAACTACAGAATGAAACTGAGCATAATCCTTTAGGGGAGGAGATGGACATTCAATGAAATAGGGAACTCCCAGCTCTTCCTAATAGAGGTCTCCAGAGCTACAGAATTTTCCAGAGCTCAATGGAAAATGTATCATTAAATACAACACTCAAGAGAGGCATAAAAAGGTAAAGAGAAAAGAGAAAACAAACAAACAAACATGATATTCAACAAGGTCAAACTGTTTACTTCCCTACATGGAAACATAAAACTTGTGACTCTTGGCAACTGTATCTTCATTATAAAAGTTAGAAGGGATATACATAGACAGAGTAATAAATTGGTTTTGATGTGATGACTAAAAAAAATATCTTGAGTGGTGAAAAGGAATTGTAATGGGAGAAGAGGAAAGGAGGGGGTAGAAAAGAGTAAATTATGTTATATGAAGGAGCACAAAACTGTATTACAGTAGAGAGAAATAAGGGTGGAATGTAAGCATTGTTTGAAACTTACTCATAAGGATTAGCTGAAGGAGGGAATAACATACTGATTTGGGTAAAGAAATCTACCTTGCCCTATAGGCAGTAAGAGGAGAAAGGAAAAAAAAAGGATGCGGTGGTTAGATGAGAGAGAAGAAATAGTAAGGGAAGGGGGAAAGAAAAGGGAGGAGATGATATAAGAGAGGGAAGACTGAGGGAGGTGGTAGTCAAAAGCAAAACCCTGGTTAGTAGGGACCAGGGGGAAATAAAAACACAAACAGAAGGTGCAATAGGACGGAGAGAAAGACATAGATAGTAATCTTAATTGTGAATGTTAATGGGATGAACTCTCCCATAAAACAGAAGCCGATAACAGAATGGATTAAAAGAACATAATCCTACAATATGTTGTTTACAAAAAACACATTTGAATTAGAGGGATATATGCAGAGTAAAGGTAAAAGGCTGTAGTAGAATGCATTATGCTTCAGCAGAAGTAAAAAAATAAAGCAGGAGTAGCAATCCTTATCTCAGAGAAAGCAAAAGCAAAAGTAGATTTAATTAAAATAGACATAGAAGGAAACTACATCCTGCAAAAAAGGTATCATAGGAAAGAAAGTAATATAATTACTAAACATATTCACCAAGAGGTATAACAGACAAATTCTTTTTCTTTTTCTTTTTCTTTTTTTTTATGGCGAGGAGCCACTTGCACCCATGTGGTAGGAGAATACATGTGGTCTCCCAGAAGCAGTTGCTGGACATCTTCTATATAGGTGCCTCCATATAGGTCTGGGCATGTGCCAGAGCAAGGTTTCACAGTTTTTTTTTATATTTATTTTTGTATTTATTTATGTATTTATGTATGTATGTCTGTATTTATTCATTTATTTATTTGTTTGTTTATTTATTCATTCATTCATTCATTCATTCATTCAAATGCTTTATTAACTTCTGGTTTAAATAATTCATTTCCATCAGATTTTGAGTTACAACTTTCCCCCCCATTTTTCCCCTACCCACAACCCCAGAATACCAGTCCCACAGAATATCCCCAAATCCAATCTCCTCTCTCCCATCTCTTCTTCCATACCCCCTTCAAGTTTTCCAGTAGGTCAAGGTTAATCCCCATGCCCCAATAGCATCCAAATTCTTACAGGAGAAGGCAAGGGACTTTCAGGAAGAAATAAGAAAATTATACTAGTGGTAGATTTCAACTACGCCCTCTCAGAACTAGATAAATCTAACCACAAAATAGACAAGAAAGAAGTTAAGGAGGGGAATAGAATTTTAGAAAAGTTAGATATTGTAGACTCCTGGAGAAAATTGAATGGTTATGGAAAGGAAAATACCTTTTTCTCAGTTATACATATCACCTACATTGAAACTGACCATGTATTAAGGCATAAAAACCTCACAATCCAATGAAGAGAGGCAGAAATATTAAATGCATCCTTTTCAGATCATCATGAAATAAAAATTACATGTAATAAAAGGTCATGGAAAAATAGAATAACAATTGGAACCTAAGTAATCTAATCCTCAAGAATGAGAGAATCAAACAACATATCTGTAAAGCAATCAAGAACTTTATATAAGAGAATGATAATGAGACAATATTCCAAAACTTATGGGCTACAGTGCAACTGGTTCTTAGGGGAAGTTTTATATCTCTGTATGCTAACATGAATAAAATAGAGAAAGAGGAGATCAATGAATTGGGCGTACAACGAAAAAAGCTAGAAAAGAATTAAAAAATCTCCAATTAAATACCAAATAAGAAATAATGAAAAAAGGAGAAAATAATATGACTGAAATCAGGAAAATTATTGAACTAATAAATAAAAGTAAGAACTGGTTTTATTTTATTTTTTTGTTTTTTTTTTAGTTAATTTATTAGTTTAGTTTCAGTTAACAAGATTCAATTCCATAGTTCCTTGATTTTCAAATTTCCTTTTCTTCCCTCCTCCCTCCCCCTACAACAGCATATAGTTGAGTACACGATCTGCAAATACATTCATATTAGACATTATTTCAATTACAAAGGTGTATTGTACTAGTTGGGATGAAAGATGGTAAAGAAGAAATAAAACCAAATAAAGAAAAGAAAAATACCATTTAGTTTGGTTCCATCCGGATTCAGGCTCAGTTCTTCTAGTTATATCTCTGGATGACGCATTTCTCTCTTTCTTGAGTCTTTCGGGATTGACTTATATCACTGCATTGCTGAAAAGAGTCCAATATGTCATAGTTGGTCATCACAGATATGGTATGTCTGTGATTGTATACAAATTTCTTCTGATTCTACTCTTCTCGCTCAGCATCAGTTTGTATAAGTCTCTCCAGGTAATTATGAAATCCATCACATCCTCGTTTCTTATAGCACAATAATATTCCATTACATTCATATACCACAACTTGTTTAGCCATTCCCCAATTGATGGGCACCCCTTTAGTTTCCAATTCTTTGCAACCACAAATAGGGCTGCTATAAATATTTTTGTATATATGGGTCTTCCTCCCACTTCTATGATCTCTTTGGGATATAACACTAGAAGTGGTATTGTTGGGTCAAAGGGTATGAATTTATTTATAATCCTTTGGGCATAATTCCAGATTGCTCTCCAGAATGGTTGGATAAGTTCACAACTCCACCAGCAATGTATTAGTGTTCCAATTTGTCCACATCCTCTCCAGCATTTGTCACTTTCTTGTTTTTTCATCTTAGCTAATATGACTGGAGAGATGTGCAATCTCAGAGTTGTTTTGATTTGCATTTCTCTAATCAATAGTGATTTAGAGCATTTCTTCATATGCTTATAGATATCTTTAATTTCTTTCTCTGAAAACTGCCTGTTCATATTCTTTGACCATTTATCAATTGGGGAATGACTTGTATTCATATAGATTTGGCTCAATTATCTATAAATTTTAGAAATGAGTCCTTTATCAGAGACACAAGTTGCAAAATTTTTTCCCAATTTCCCACCTCCCTCTTGATCTTGCTTACATTGGCTTTGTTAGTACAGAAGCTTTTCAATAAAATGTAATCAAAATTATCCATTTTGCATTTTATAATGCTCTCTAATTCTTGTTTGTTCCTAAAGTCTTCCCCTTTCCTCAAATCTGTCAGGTAAACTATTCCTTGCTTTCCCAGATTGCTTACAGTATCATCCTTTACACCTAGATCATGCACCCATTTAGACTTGATTTTGGCATATGGTGTTAGATAGTGATCTATGCCCAGTTTCTGCCATACTGTATTCCAGTTTTCCCAGCAGTTTTTGTCAAATAGTGCATTCTTATCCCAAAAACTGGGGTCTTTGGGTTTATCAAACAATAGATTACTATATTCATTAACTGCTGGGTCTCCTGTGCCTAATCTATTCCATTGATCCACTACTCTACACCTCTGCCAGTACCAAGCAATTTTGATGACTGCTGCTGTATAATACAGAATAATATCTTGCATACCTAGTCCACCTTCCCTAGCATTTCTTTTCATTAATTCCCTTGATATTCTAGACCATTTGTTTTTCCAAATAAATTTTGTTATTATTTTTTCTAACTCTAAAAAGTAGTTTTTTGGTAAATTGATTGGTATGGCACTAAATATATACTTTAG
This sequence comes from Gymnobelideus leadbeateri, assembly GCA_011680675.1. Classification (NCBI taxonomy): domain Eukaryota; kingdom Metazoa; phylum Chordata; class Mammalia; order Diprotodontia; family Petauridae; genus Gymnobelideus; species Gymnobelideus leadbeateri. The sequence goes on from WOXC01005328.1 coordinate 44,620, forward strand.
TTTGGGTAAAAAATGTCATTTTTATTATATTAGCTTGACCCAGCCATGAGCAATTGATATTTTCCCAACTATTTAGATCTGATTTTATTTGTGTGAGAAGAGTTTTGTAGTTGTGATCATATAGATTCTGGGTTTGTTTTCGCAAGTAGATTCCCAAATATTTTATAATGTCTACAGTGACTTTAAATGGGATTTCTCTTTCTATCTCTTGCTGTTGAGTTTCATTAGAAATGTACAGGAATGCTGAGGATTTATGTGGGTTTATTTTATATCCTGCACCTTTGCCAAATTTATTTATTGTCTCAAGTAGTTTTTTACTTGATTCTCCAGGGTTCTCTAAGTATATCATCATATCATCTGCAAAGAGTGATAGCTTGGTCACTTCATTGCCTAATTTGATTCCTTTGATTTCTTTTTCTTCTCTAAGTATTACTGCTAGTGTTTCTGCTACCAGATTGAACAAGAGGGGTGATAGTGGACACCCTTGTTTCACTCCTGATCTTATTGGAAAGGCTTCTAGTTTATCCCCATTGCATATAATGCTTCCTGATGATTTTAAATAGATGCTATCAACTATTTGAAGGAAGGCTCCATTTACTCCTAAACTTTCTAGTGTTTTTAATAGGAATGGATGTTCTATTTTGTCAAAAGCCTTTTCTGTATCTATCGAGATGATCTTGTGGTTTCTGCTAGTTTTATTGTTGATATGCTCAATTATACTGATGGTTTTCCTAATATTAAACCATCCTTGCATTCCTGGAATGAATCCTACCTGATCTGGGTGTTTTATTTTTGTGATAAGTTGTTGGAGTCTTTTGGCTAATATTGTATTTAAAACTTTTGCGTCTAAATTCATGAGGGAAATTGGTCTATATTTTTCTTTCTCTCTTTTATCTCTTCCTAATTTAGGAATCAGTACCATATTTGTGTCATAGAAAGAGTTTGGTAGGACTTCTTCTTCACTAATTTTCCCAAATAGTTTGTAGAGTCTTGGAATCAATTGTTCTTTAAATGTTTGATAGAATTCACTAGTAAACCAATCTGGCCCTGGAGATTTTTTCCTAGGGAGTTCATGGATGGCTTGTTTGATTTCTTTTTCTGAGATGAGGTTATTTAGGAAATTCACTTCCTCTTCAGTTAATCTGGGCAACTTGTGATTTTGTAAATATTCATCCATTTCACTAAGATTGTCATATTTATGTGCATACAAGTGGGAAAACTAATTCCTCATTATTTTTGTGATTTCCTTTTCATTAGCTGTAGATTCACCCTTTTTATTTTTGATATTCATAATTTCATTTTCTTCTTTTTTATCATATTGACTAAAGTTCTATCAATTTTGTTGATTTTTTCATAAATCCAGCTCGTAGTTTTATTTATTACTTCAATAGTTTTCTTAATTTCAATTTTTTTAATCTCACCTTTGGTTTTCAATATTTCTAATTTAGTAATAAATTGGGGATTTTCAATTTGTTCTTTTTCTAGCTTTTTCAATTGCATGTCCAATTCATTGACTTCCCTTCTCTCTGCTTTACTCAACTATGCACTCAGGGATATAAAACTTCCCCTGAGAACTGCCTTTTAATTTCCAATTAGTTTAAAGTCTATCTTTCCCTGGCCCTTTATTGCATATAATTTTATTGCATCATGATCTGAGAATGATGCATTTAATAGTTCTGTCTTTCTGCACTGGATTGTGAGGTTTTTATGCCCTAGTACATGGTCTATTTTTGAGTATGTATCATGCACGGCTGAAAAGAAATTAAATTCCTTTTTATCCCCATTCAGTGTTCTCCAGAGATCCATTATATCTTGTCTCTCTAAGATTCTATTCACCTCCTTAACTTCTTTCTTGTTTATTTTGAGGTTAGATTTATCGAGTTCAGAGAGGGGGAGATTAAGGTCCCCCACTATATAGTTTTGCTATCTATTTCTTCCTCTAATTCCTTTAACTTCTCCTCTAGGAATTTGGATGCTATACTACTTGGTGCATATATATTAAGTAGTGATATTGGTTCATTCTCGATGGTGCCTTTTAGTAGGGTATAGTTTCCTTCCTTATCTCTTTTAATTAGATCTATTTTTGCTTTTGCTTTATCTGAGATAAGTATTGCTACCCCTACTTTTTTTTTTATTTTTTTTTTTTTGCTTTTTGGAGGGCGATTGGGGTTAAGTAACTTGCCCAAGGTCGCACAGCTAGGTTTTTGTTTGTGTGTGCGTTAAGTGTCTGAGGCCGGATCCGAACTCAGGTCCTTCTGACTCCAGGGCCGACGCTCTATTCACTGCGCCACCTAGCCGCCCCTACCCCTACTTTTTTTACTTTAGCTGAGGCATAATAAATTTTACTCCAACCTTTAACCTTTACCCTGTGGGTATCCCTTTGTTTCAGATGTGTTTCTTGTAGACAGCATATTGTAGGATTATGGTTTTTAATGCATTCTGCTCTCAACCTCTGTTTTATGGGAGAGTTCATGCCATTCACATTCACAGTAATGATGACTATATGTCTCTTCCCCTCCATCCTATTCCCTCCCCTGTTTATATTTTGTTTCTTCCTTCTCCCTTCTCCTCCTTGAAGTTTTCCCTTTTGACAACCCCCTCCTTCAGTGTTCCCACCCAGTGACCCCCCTTCTTAACCTACCCTCTCCCTTTACTACTATTTTCCTCCCTTCTAGTCCCCCTTTTGGTCTCCTCCTTTTCATCCCCCCTTACCCTTCCACTATCTATAGGACACAATAAATTTTTCTACTTATCAGAGTAAATTGTTCCCTGTTTGATTCCAAACCAATGAGAGTAAATTTCAAACAATGCTCCTCGCCCTCCCTCCTTTTCCTCTGTTTTAATGAATTTATGTGTCTATTCACATTAGAATCTTAAACTTTGCTGATTAAGATGATCCCTCTTTGAACCAGAGCCAGTGAGAATAGTGTTTAAATAATGTTCCTCTCCCTCTTTCTTTCCCCCTTCTATAGTGTGTTTTGATGCCTCTTCAGATGGCATATTTTACCTTTTCCTAGCTCATCCTTTCCTTTTTTCCCATTACAGTCTCTTTGATCCCCTTAATATTTTTTTTTTTTAGTCTTCAGGTTAGTGCATTCATACCCACACCATCTATCTAAGTATAACCCTTTTGAAGGTCATGATAATCATAAAGATTTCGAATATTGACAGTTATCAGCTCCACATATAGGGATGTGAATCTTTTGCTCTTGTTGCATCCCAAGTAATCAGCATGTGTTTGTGGGCATGGGTTTGTGCACTTATGCATGTGTGAGTCTGTGTTTCCCTTGTTTACCTTTTCATGTCTTTCTGGAGTCTTGTAATTGGAGATCAAATTTTCCATTGAGCTCTGGCTTTTTCATCAGGAAAGTCTGGAAGTCCCTTATTTCATTAAATGTCCATCTCCTTGCCTGAAAGATTATGCTCAGTTTTCCCGGGTAGTTAATCCTTGGTTGTAGTCCTAGCTCCCTTGCCCTACAAAATATCAAATTCCAGTCCCTCCACTCTTTTAATGTAGAAGCTGCTAGGTCCTGTGTGATCCTAACTGTAGTTCCTTGATATTTGAATTGTTTCTTTCTGGCTGCTTGTAGAATTTTTTCTTTAACCTTGTAATTCTGGAATTTGGCTACTATATTTCTTGGAGTTTTCAGTTTGGGGTCACTTTCAGGGTGAGTCTGGTGAATTCTATCAATAGCTATTTTATCTTCTGATTCCAGGACCTCAGGACAGTTTTCTTTGACAATCTCTTGGACAAGGTTGTTTAGGCTGCTTTTTTCATCATGGCTTTCTGGCAGACCAATAATTCTTAAGTTGTCTCTCCTGGATCTGTTCTCAAGGTCAGTTATTTTTCCAGTGAGATATTTTACATTTTCTTCCAATTTTTCTGTCGTCTTGTTTTGTTTGATTGACTCTTGCTGCATCATAGAGTTCTGAGTTTCAGTTTGATTGTTTCTAATTTTTAGCAAATTATGGTCTTCAGTTAATTTTTGAAGTTTCTTTTTAGGGAGTTATTTTCTTTTTCCAAGTTGGTCACTGCCTCCCTGATTTGGTCTTTAAAATTTTTCTTAACCTCCTACAGGAATGCTATTTGGGCTTGAGATGAGATCATGTTTCCATCTGTGGTCTCAGGTGTGGGTAGAGAGTCTAAATTGTCCTGTTTATTTGGTTCTTGCTGTGCATCGAATAGACTTTCTTGCCTTCCCCTTCTCCTTCTCGTTTTCCTTCTTTCCCAATGTGACTTCCTGTTTCTTAGTTTCTCAGGCTTTGAGTTTAGGGCCTGATCCTTTACTTTGAATACCTCTGGGTGGCTAGTTTATGGCTAAGTCAGAGAAGTCAGTGAGGAATGTAGATGAGTAGGTGGGGGTGAGTCTGATCACTTCATATTTCTGCCTCTATACCTAGGCTTTTGCTGGTGAGGTGAGGTGGGGCTTGTTGGAACCCCTCCCTGTCTTCTCTTCAGACTCCTGGCTGTCTCAGTTACACCCCTTCTTGGAGATTCTCAAGCCTGAGGCTATTTCCATTAACTTGGGATTTCAATCTGAGTGGGAGACTTATCTTTGGGTTTTCTGCTTCATGAAGGAGGGATGGGAGGATCAGAGCACCTAGAATTTACTTTGCCATTCCAGCCCCTGTATTATACAGGCAGGCAGTTTCTAACCTTCCAGGCTGGGGGCTGAATGCAGCCAGAGAAGCTGCTCTCTGCCCTGGGGGCCAGACTCTCCTACCTGGCTCCAAAGACCCCTCCCAGAAGAAGGTGAGAGGACTGCGATTCGTCCTTGGTAAGTCCGCCGCCAGGGGCTTCTTCTCTCTTTGGTGTAGTCTCCTTGTCTGCTCCCGGGGCTGAGCTGTGCAGACCCCACTTGCTCTGCACTCGACCTGTCCGGATACACTGGGCAACCTCCTGGGCTGGACTCTGCCACGTTCTGTCTTCCAGTGGCCTTGTCACTCCAGAATCCGCTTAGATTCACCCTTTGAGACTTAGTGACCAAGGAGCTCAGCGAGGTTACTGCTTCCTTTCTGCCCTCTTGGCTCCACCCCCAAGAACAGGTTTTATGAAACATAACAATAAAATAGATAAACCTTTGATTAATCTGATTTTTTTAAAAAGAAGAAAATCAAATTACCAGCATCAAAAATGAAAAAGATGAATTCACACCAATGAGCAATAATGAGGAGCTATTTTGCCCCTCTGTATGCCAATAAATTTTACAATCTCATTGAAATGGATGGATATTAACACAAATATGAATTGCCAAGATTAAAAGTGGAGGAAATAAAATACTTAACCTAATTTCAGAAAAATAAATTGAATATGCCATCAATGAACTACTTGGTAAAAATAAGTCCAGAGCCAGTTTGATTTAAAACTGAATTCTGTCAAACATTTAAAGAACAATTAATTCTAACAGTATATAGACTATTTGAGAAAATTGGTGAAGAAGGGGTCCTACCAAATTCTTTGTATGATACAACTGTGGTACTAATGTCTAAACCATGAAGAAGCAAAACAGAGAAAGAAAATTATAGGTCAAATTCAATAAAGGATATTGATGTAAACATTTTAAAATATTAGGAAAAAGAATACAGCAATTTACTATGAGAATAACACACTATGACCAGGTAAGATTTATACTAGGAATGCAAGGTTGGTTCAATATTAGAGAAACTATCAGCATAATTGACCATATCAACAACAAAAGGAATAGAAACCACATTATTATCTCAATAGATGCAGAAAATCATTTGACAAAATATAACACCCATTCATATTCGAAACACTAGGGAGCACAGAGATAAATGGAGTCTTCCTTAAAATGATAAGCAGCATCTGCCTAAAACCATCAGCATTCATTTTGTATAATCAGGATAAACTAGTACCATTTCCAATAAGATTGGGGCTGAAACAAGGATATACATTATCACCACTGTTATTATCACCGTAGTAGCATATGTGCTAGAAATGTTAGCTTTAGTAGTGAAAAAAATGCAATTGAAGGCCTTAGAATGGGCAGAGTAGAAGCAATGCTATCACTCTTTGAGGATGATATGATGATATACTTAGAGAATCCAGGAGAATCAAGTAAAAAACTACTTGAAATAATAAACAACTTTAGCAAACTTGTTATATATTAGTAACAAAGCCCAACTATAAGAGATAGAAAGGTGCATTCCAGTTAAAGTTACTGTAGACATTATAAATTATGTGAGAGTCTACCTGCCAAGACAAACACAGGAACTATATGAACACAATGGCAAAACACTTTTCACACAAATATAGTCAGGCCTAAATATTTGGAAAATCATCAATTGCTCATGGGTAGGCTGAGCTAATATAATTAAAATGACAATACTACCTGAATTAATTTACTTATTTAAAGCAATCAAACTACCAAAAAAAAAAAAAACAACTATTTTATAGTGCCAGAAAAAATAGTAAATGAATTCATCTGGAAGAAGAAAAGATCCAGAATACTAAGAGAATTGATGAATAGAAATGGAAGGGAAAGTAGTCTAGCTATAACAGATCTACAACTGTATTTTAAAGTGTATTTTAAATCCTAAAATCTAAATTCAAAACTTTAAACTGTATTTTAAAATCCTAAAAACTACTTGGTACTGGTTAAGAAATAGAGTAGTGGATCAATGGAATAGGTTAGTTACACAAGACAAAGTAGACATTGACTATAATAATCTATTGTTTAATGAACCAAAACACTAGCTTCTGGGATAAGAACTCACTATTTGACAAAAACTGCTGGGAAAACTGGAAAATAGTATGACAGAAATTAGGCATAGGCCAACTTCTCACATCATACACGAAATTAAAGTCAACATGTGTACATGATTTAGATATAAAGTTTGGTACTGTACGGAAACTTACCTGATAGATTTTTGGAAAACAGAGTAATTTATGACCAAAAAAGAGACAGGGTATATAAAGAAATGCAAAATGAATAATTTTGATTATATTCAATTGATATTTTTGCACAAACAAAGCCAATGCAACCAAGATTAGGAGAGAATAAAAGTAATTGGGAAACACATTTCACAACCCGTATTTCTGATAAAGGCTTTATTTCTAAAAAAAAAAAAAAGAAAGAAAGAAAGAAAGAAAGGAAGAAAGAAAAGAAAAGAAAGAACTGAGTCAAATTTATAAGAATCCAAGTCATCCCCAATTGATAAATGGTCAAAGGACATGAAAGGAGAAGTTTTCAGATGAAGATATTAAAGCTATGTATAGTCTGATGAAAAAAAATATATAAATCACTATTTAATAGAGGAATGACAAACAACTCTGAGGTACCACCTCATAACTATAATGTTAGATAACATGACAGAATAGGAAAATGTTAAATGTTGGAGATGTGGGAAAATTGGAACACTAACACATTGTTGATGGAGTTGTGAACTGACCCAACCATTCTGGAGAGAAATTTGGAACTATACCCAAAGAGCCAAAATAAAAAGGCATACTCTTTGACCCAGAAATACCACTTCTATGGCTGTATCCCAAAGAGATCATAAAAAAGAAATAATAGACCTACATGCTGAAAAGTATCAATAGCAGCTTTTTTTTTTTTTTTGTGGTGGCAAAGACCTGGACATTGAGGGGATGTCCAGGAATTAGGGAATGGCTAAACAACTTGTGATATATAAATGTAATGGAATTCTCTTGTATTGTAAGAAATGATGAGCGAGTGGAATTCAGAAAAACCTGGAAACATATATGAACTAATGCTGAGTGAAATAAGAAGAACCAGGAAAACATTGTACTCAGTAACAACCACATTGTGCTATGACTAACTTTGATAGACGTAGCTCTTCTCATCAGGGACAGGATATAAGACATCTACTTCACGAGACTCCTGATGGACAATGTTATCTATATTCAGAGAAATAATTTTGGAGTCTTTGTGCAGATGGAATCAGGCTATTTCCTTTCTTTTTGTTGTTTTTTGTTTTGTTTTGTTACTTTTCTTCTTTCTTATGGGTTGTCCCATTAATTATCATTCTTCTTTACATCACAACTTATGTGAAAATACATTTAACAGGAATGCATAAGTAGAGTCTATATCAGACTACACAATGTCATGTGGAGGGTGGAGTAGAGACTGAGTGAGAAAATGTGAAAATCAATATCTTATGGACATGAATGTTAATAACTAAAAATAAAAAAATAATAAATTTTAAGGACCTAAACATCTTCTTTCAAGAAATTATCAAGGAAAACTATTATTCTGGAACCAGAGAGTAAAATAGAAATGAAAAGAATTCACTTCCAACCTCTGGAAAGAGATAACAAAATTAAAACTCCCAGGAATATTATAACCACATTTCAGAGTTCCCAGATGAGGGAGAAACAATTTTGCAAGCAGGCAGAAATAAACAATTTGAATATTGTGAACTACACTCAAGATAACAGAAGATTTTTCAGCTTCTGCATTAAATGATCCAAGGGTTTGGAATATTATATTCTGGTGGAAAAAAGAGCCAGAATTACAACCAAGAATCACCTATCCACCAAAACAGATCCTTCAGGAGGAAATTAATATTCAGTGAAATAGGGAATTTTCAAGCAGTTTTGATCAAAAGACTAGAGCTGAGAGAGGATTCTGAGAAAATGGAGGTGTAGGTCAGAAAATCCCAAGCTCTCAAGATCTTCCCCTACAAGAGTTAAACTACTACCCTAGGACAAACAAAGTGTGTGTAGAGATAAATAAGAACAGAGTAATAATCAAAGTCCTCCTGGGACAATATGAGAAAATCAAAAGAAAAATCGCAGGACAAGATTTGGTCACTGTGAAGAATAAACACCTCCAGGCTAGGTCCTATTTTAACAGCAACAGCCAACCCTCTTAAATAACAAGGTGCAAGTCATGGGGTTAGTTGGTTTGAGAAGCTGCCTCCACCCCAGCCACCAGAACTTATATCCCTGGGAATGTGAGAGTAGTTGGGTGTCTGAGCTCAGGAAGATCAAGGGAACCTCTCCTGACCAGGAATGCCAGACCCAGCTGTGCTGCAAAAAGCAGTAGGAGTGCAAAGGAACCAGCACATGCCTGGTAGGTGCAAAAGCAGTGAGGCAGAAAGCCCCTGACTGTGGGTACTTACAGGACACTAGAGGTTTGATTTTGGTTTCAGGCTAGAGGGAAGAAAAGAAGCTCTGGGGCAAAAGGTACCATATCCCATATCCCATGGCTAGAGGTGACTACAAATAACTAAGTTATCACCGCAAAAATATGCACAGGTAAAGGAGAAAGAATACAACTATAGAAAACTAATATGGGAATGGAGATGACTGGGATTCATCTTTAGAGGAGGAAATTGAAGTTAAGAAACCTTAAAAGAGTAACCTCAAATTGTCACCAGCCCCAAAAGAATTTATAGAAGACCTTTAAAATGATTTTAGAAATCAAATGATAGAGATGAAAGAAAAAAAATAATACAAGAATAATCCAAGAAAAAACAAGAAGGCTATGAAAGGAAAGTCAATCAACTAGAAAAGGAGATCCAGAATCTTAACAAAGAAAATGACACCTTGAAAATTAGAATTGGGTGAAGTCAGTAAAAAAGATATCAAGAAATGATTAAACAAAATATAAATAATTAAAAACTACAAGTGAAAGTGAAACATCATAAGAAAAACAACAGATTTGTAGAGTAGATCAAGAAGATAAAATATAAAAATAATTGGACTAACTGAAAGTTATGATAAAAAACAATCTTGATATAATAATACAAGAAATAATTAAAGAAAATTATCCTGAAGCATTAGAAAAAGGGAGGAAAGTAGAAATTAAAAAATCCATCAATCACGGCTTAAAAAAGATCCGATAAGTAACACTTATAGGAATATCATAGTCAAATTCTGAAATCCCCAGCTGAAGGAAAAAAAAATTTAAAAGCATCAAGATTGAAACAATTTAAATAAAATGCTGCCACAATTAAATTATAGAAGACATAGCAGCAGAAATTTTGAAGGACCACAGGTATTAGAACACAAAATATCAAAGAGCAAAAGACCTGGGGCTCCAGCCAAAAATATAATACCTTGCAAAGTTAAATTTTATCTTGAATGAAAAAATGGACATATGACAAACTCTCAGATTTTCAAGACTTTGTTAAAAAAACTGAACTTAATAGATGATTTAACATACAAGAAACATAAATATAAGGTATGTAACAAAGACTAATTATAAGGGATCCATAAAGACAGACAGCTTACTTTTTGTATACATATAAAATGTAAAATTTATGTCTAAGATTCTTGTTAATAAATGGGTAGTTCATATGAAAGATTGGGGAAACCTGGGAATGATATGAATTGAAAAAGTAAAACCATTTAGGGATCGCTAAAAATAGTAATTGTTTTATACAAATGAGGTGCAAGAGGAAGAACTGATACATAGGAATTATATGAATTGAAAAAGCAAAACCATTTAGGGATAGCTAAAATAGTAATTATTTTATGCAAATGAGGTGCAAGAGGAAGAACTGATACATAGGAATTATATGGGGGAGGAGGGCTGGTAGTTCTGGTAACCTACTTTCATTAGGAATGGATTTAAGAGGGAACAATACTTAAACAATATTTAAAAGAGTATAGAAGTCTTCTAAATTCCGAAGAAATAAAAGGGTAGAGGGGGGCAGAGCCAAGATGGCGGAGTAGAAACAGCTCATCCAAGCCACTCTGCCCCCACATTCCCCCCAAACGATGTAAACGGGGACTCTGAACAACTTCTGGAGCCCCAGCACCCACAGAACGACACAGAGAAGCTAAACTCCCGCTGAGGACAGCCCAGCAGCCCTGCAGGAAGGACCAGCGCAGTGGTCTGGGACCTGGCAGCGTGCAGCGTGCAGAGCGCAGGAGCTGAGCCGATCCAAGCCCAGGTCCGCATGAGCCGAGGTTTTAGCACCAGGGCGGCAGGGCCAGCAGCCAGCTGGAGGAACCCCAGAATACCAGGAGCTGTGGCGATTCCAGAACTATCAACATAGACTTGCCTGGGACAAAGTAAGAGGTTAGTGTCCTATGGACTTTGGGACTGGTATTAGGGAATGCGTCGGCTCCCTCCCCTGGGGGCTAGAAGCCACTGAGGACAAACGCCATTTTGTAGTTTTCAGAGGCAGCTCCCGCTCCCAGCCTGCAAATTTGTAGGGAGATCCAGCGATCAGTCTTGGGGGTAATCGCTCTTGCTTTAACCTCCCTGGATCTGGATTGTGATCTAGGGTGGAAGTCGTGGGTGGGTTTACAGTTTGCCAGAAATGGAAGTTGCCCCCCACACGTTCGGGATGAAAATTCCCCTATCTGTCCTCAAAGACATACTGTGGCAATAAGCCCAAAAGTCAGGTAATTAAGTGGCGACATGCCAAGGCAAAGGAAAAAGAAAAATGCAACCCTAGATTCCTATTTTGGGGGCACAGAGAGGGAAAAGGACTGTGAAGTCAGAAGTCCTGCTCCAAAAGCCCCAGGGGAAAACATGAGCGGGTTGCAGACCATAGAGGACCTTAAGAAGGACTTTAAAAATCAAATAAGAGAAGTGGAGGAAAAATTGGAAAGAGAAATGAGAAGGATGCAGGAAAAGTATGAAATGAGGGTCAACAGCCTGACTGAGGAAAACAACACCTTAAAAATAGACCAACTCAAATGGCAAAGGAGGCCCAAAAGGGCAATGAGGAGAAGAATGCCTTAAAAAGTCGAATTTGCCAGATGGAAAAAGAATCTCAAAAGTTCACTGAGGAGATTCATTACTTCAGATTTAGACTGGAGCAAATGGAAGCTAGTGACTTTATGAGAAATCAAGATGCTGTTAAGCAGATCCAAACAAATGAAAGATTAGAAGGCAATGTGAAATATCTCATGGGAAAAACCACTGACCTGGAAAATAGATCCAGGAGAGACAATTAAAAATTATTGGACTACCTGAAAGCCATGATCAAAGAAAGAACCTAGAAATCACCCTTCAAGAAATTCTCTCAAGGAAAACTGCCCTGATGTTTTAGATCCAGAGGGCAAAATAGAGGTTGAAAGAATCCACAGATCACCTCCTGAAAAAGATCCCAAAAAGAAAACTCCCAGGAATATTATAGCCAGGTTCCAGAATCCCTAGATCAAGGAGAAAATACTACAAGCAGCCAGGAAGAAACAATTTCAATATTGTGGAAACACAATCAGAATAGCCCAGACCTGGCAGCTTCTACACTGAGGGATCGAAGGGCATGGAATATGATATTCCAGAGGGCAAAAGAACTGGGAATGAACCCAAGGGTCACCTACCCAGCAAAACTGAGCATTTTGTTTCAGGGGAAAATATGGTCATTCAGTGGAATAGAGGACTTTCAAGCATTCTTGAGGAAAAACCAGAATTGAACAGAAAATTTGACATCCAGACACAAGAAGCAAGAGATGCCTGAGAAGGTAGTCAGGGAAAAGAAATCAAAAGGAACTTATCAAAGTTGAACTATTTACATTCCTATATGGAAAAGCAATATCTGTGACTGATGATATCTTTCTCACTATGAAAATAATGGAAGAAGGGGGTGTGGTCATATGAATACATATGTGAATGTGTGTGTATATGGTTACAGTTATATATGGATAGAGGGCATAAGTTGAATTTGTTAGGAAGGGAGAATACTCAAGGGATGAAATTATGAGGTGAGAGAGGAAAGTGGCAAGAGGAGATGGGGAGAGACAGGGTAGTGTAAATTATCCCATGCAGAAGAAGCAAGGGGAAGTGGTTGCAAAAGAGGGGGAGAATAAGGAAGGCTAAAAAGGCAAAACCACATTCAAACTGAATTTGGTTCAGGGAGAAAATGACATACATAGTAAATGGATATCTCAACCTGCAGCAGGATAGGGGGAAGGGGGATGGGAGGAGGGATGATGGATGGGAGGGCATCCTTGGGGTGAGGGGAGGTTGGAAGTACCCACAATAGAAGAGGGACAGGATCATGTAGGGAATGGACCAGGTGGGGGTTGGGATGAGTGGGAGGGAATTATAAGCAGCCTTGTACAATATATCTACTATGATAATGTTTTGCATAGCCAGACATGTACAACATATACTGAATTACTTATCTCCCAAGAGGGAATGGGTGACAAGGGAGGAAGGAAATGGATCTGAAATTCGAGGTCTTAACATTAAATGCTTCAAATATATATAAATACTATTATTAATACTCTTTTGCTTGTAATAGGGAGATAAGATGTGCATGCATTGGGATGCAAAGACTCACCTTCCTCTAATGGAAAAGTCGATGGGGGTATGGGAGAAGGTATGGGAGAGAGCAGATTGGAGGAAGCGATATCTTGTGGGATTACTGCTCTGGGAGGTTGGGTAGGGGAATAATGGGGGGAAAATGATTGTAACTCAAAATCTGGCGGAAATGAATGATGTAATACAGAAGGTAATAAAGCATTTGTTTTAAAAAAAAAGAAATAAAAGGGTAGAGACATAGGGAGGGGGGAGAGGACAAGGGAGGGATTTTTAAAGGAGAGGGTGCATGAATAGGTAAATAGGGGTAGAGAAGGGTATCTAGATTTATGGAAATGTGAAGATAGGGGAAAGATCCTTAGTGTGGGGTAAGCAAGTCACAGGATAGCAAGGTACTGGATAAAAATAAAGTAGAGGATCCAGGAGGGATAGGAAACAAGAGGTTTGCACAAACATAAAAACAAAGATCAGAAGGAGAACAGGATTGGAAATGTCTATGTCTATATCTATATCTATATCTCTCTATCTCTATGTCTATATCTATAGCTATGGAGAAATATATCTAAATTTTATTGTAGCCTTCTAGGGGGGTTATGTATATGTTTATATCTATAGAGAAATATATCTAAACTTTATTATGAGCTTCTGGGAGGGGTTGTGGGAAGGAAAAAAAAAGGATGAATTTTTAAAAATTGCAAAGCAGAAAACAAAATAAAACTCACAAGGAAACAAAGGAAAGATAGACAATTCTCAAAACAATGAGTATTATTTATCATATAGGTTTTCTTGAAATGAAAATTTATTGTTACATATTTTGAATCCTCTCTCTTTTTTTAACAAATGCTTTATTAATTTCTGGTTTACATCATTCATTTCCAGCAGATTTTGAGTTACAATTTTCCCCCATTTTTCCCTACCTACCACCCCAGAATAACAGTCCCACTAGATATCACCTCATCCAATATGCTTTCTCCCATATCTTCTCCCATACCCCCTTCAAATTTGCCAGTAGGGCAAGGTTAATCTCTGAGCCCCATTGCCTGAACATCTTATCTCTCAATTACATGAAAAATAGTATTAATAATAGTATTTATATACATTTGAAACATTTAATTTTAAGATTTTGAAATTCAAATCCATCCCCTTCCTCCCTTGTCACCCACTCCCTCTGGGAAGATAAGCAATTCAGTATGTGCTGTACATATATAGCTATTGAAAACATAAACATAGTAGATATATTTTAAAAGACTGCTTATATTTCCCCCCCACTCAACCCACCCCTCACCTGGTACATTCCCTAAGTTGATCCTGTTCCTCTTTGAATGTGGGTACTTCCAACCTCCCCGCCCTCTAGAATGCCATTATCCTCCTTTTCATCCCCCTTTCCCCTACTCTCCTGCAGGGTGAGATATCCCATTTAGTACGTATGTGATTCTCTCCCTGAGCCAAATTCAATGAGAATGAGGTTTTGCCTTTTTGCCTTCCTGTTCTTCCCCTCCCCTGCAACTACTTTCCCTTGCCTCTTCTACATGAGATAGTTTGCCCTAACCTGTCCCTCCCCATCTCATCTTGTCACTTTCCTCTCTCACCTCTTAACTTGACCCCTTAAGTATCATCCCTTCCCACCAAATTCAGCCTGTGCCCTCTATCCATGTGCACCTGTAAACATATATACACACATTCACATATGTATTCACAAGTCCATATACCCTTCTTCAATTATTTTCACAATGAGAAAGGTTTCATCAGACACACTTATTGTTTTTCCATATAGGAATGTAAATATTTCAACTTTGATAAGTTCCTTTTGATTTCTTTTCCCTGATTACCTTCTCAAGCATCTCTTGCTTCTTGTGTCTGAATGTCAAATTTTCTATTCAACTCTGCTTTTTTCCTCAAGAATGCTTGAAAGTCCTCTATTCCATTGAATGACCATATTTTCCCCTGAAACAAGATACTTGCTTTTGCTGCGTAGGTGACCCTTGGCTTCAATCCCAGCTCTTTTTCCCTCTGGAATATCATATTCCATGCCCTTCTATCCCTCAGTGTAGAAGCTGCCAGGTCCTGGGCTATTCTGATTGTGTTTCCACAATATTAGAATTGTTTCTTCCTGGCTGTTTGAAGTACTTTCTCCTTGATCTGTGAGTTCTGGAATCTGGCTATAATATTCTTAGGAGTTTTCTGTTTGGGATCCGTTTCAGGTGGCGATCTGTGAATTCTTTCAACCTCTACTCCCCCCTCTGGGTCTAAAACATCAGGGAATTTTCCTTGAGAACTTCTTGAAGGATGACTTCTAGGTTCTTTCTTTGATCATGACTTTCTGGTAGTGCAATAATTTTTAAATTATCTCTCCTGGATCTATTTTCCAGGTCAGTGTTTTTTTTTTTTGATGAGATATTTCACATTGCCTTATATTCTTTCATTTGTTTGGATCTGTTTAACAGCATCTTGATTTCTCATAAAGTCACTAGCTTCCATTTGCTCCAGTCGAATTCTGAAGGAATGATTCTCCTCAGTGAGCTTTTGAGATTCTTTTTTCCATCTGGCAAATTCGGCTTTTTAAGGCATACTTCCCCTCATGGCCTTTTTAAGCTTCCTTTGCCATTTGAGTTAGTCTGTTTTTTAAGGTGTTATTTTCCTCAGTCAGGCTGTTGACTGTCGTTTCATACTTTTCTTGCATGTTTCTCATTTCTCTTCCCAATTTCCCCCCACTTCTCTTATCTGCTTCTTAAGGTCCTCTATGGCCTGTAACCAGCTTGTATTTTCATTTGGGGCTTTTGGTGCAGGAGTTGTGACCTCACAGTCCTCCTTCTGTTCCATGCTTTGATCCTCTCTGCCCCCAAAATAGGAGTCTAAAGTTGCATTTTTCTGTTTGTTTCCTTCACCTAGGTATATTGCCACTTAATTACTTGATTTTGGCGCTTGTTGCCAAAGTAGAACTTTGCCACCAGACAGGAGAGCTTCTGTCCCAAACGTGGGGTCTTCACAACTTCCGGAGGTTGGATGGCCCGAGTAAATCCTCCACCCGCTCCGGCAAGCTTAATACCCACCCCAGACCTCCCCTCAAGACCACAATCCATATCCAAGCAGGTTAAAGCAAGAGTGATTAACCCCCAGACTGATTGCTGTATCTCTCTACAATTTGCAGACCAGCTGCTGGAGCTGCCACTGATGCTTTGAAATGGCCTCTGTGCTGCATTTCCTCAGCAGCTTTTCGCCCCCAGGGGAAGAACCTGATGCTTTCCCCAAATACTGGTCCCAAATTCCATAGGGCACTAACCTCTCACTTTGTCCTAGGCATATCTGTGCTGATAATTCTGGAAACGCTACAGCTGCTGGTGTTCTGGGGTCCCTCCAGCCAGCTGGTGGCCTGGACTCCCTGTGGCTAAATGTGGGGCTCCCTCGGGCCTGGGCCTGGCTCCCAGAGTGCTGTGCTGGCCATTCCCTTTAGGGCTGCTGGGCTGTCCTCAGCAGTAGGTTAGCTTCTCTGTGTCATTCTGTGGGTGCTGGGGCTCCAGAAGTTGTTCAGATTCCCCTTTTACATTGTTTGGAAGTTGTGTGGGGCAGAGCACCTTGGAAGTGCTGTTTCTACCAAGCAATATTCTTTTCAAAGGTTTCTGACTTGCAGAAGGATGCAACTCTCATTATCCAAGAGACTGTTCATTTGCCTTGACCTCGTCTCCCACCCCCACCCACCACATTAATATATTTTGTATGAGCAAATTTATCACTATGGAGATCATATTGGGAAATCTATGGTTATTGATAGAATGGAAGAGTCAGAGATATATCCTGATTTAGAATGAAACACAGAGATGTTAGGTCATAGTCTTGATCTAACCAATCACAAATTATTTGGAGGCACTTTTTGATAGTATTCCCAGGCAAATCAAATTAATGAACCATATCAATTTTAAACAAGGAAATATTCTTAACTAAAAAGAATAAAAACTCTTAGATTTAGGATTAAAGATAAACTTCTCAGTTAAGAACCTAGAAAGAGGAGGGGGAGGGCATTTCCCTGGTCACTGTACCTATCATATTTTGGATTCTTTGGTGATATTTATGTGATACTGCCCTTTAAAATCTTTATGCCCTCCCCAAGTTTTACTATGGTTCCATTTTATTGTGATATGCTGGGAAGAGTGCTGGATTTGGAATTAGAAGACCTGGATTCAAATGCCAATTCCACTAGAAACTATCTGTGATCCTAAATACAAACCCTTCTGGAATGCAGTTCCTCATCTGAAAAAATAAGGAGGTTGGGCTATATGATTTCTGAAATTACATTCAGCATTAAATTGGTGATCCATATATGCAAACATGTCTATTTTCAAAATTATAATAAATAGTTGAATGATTAACCTATAAAACTTGTCTATAAGCATATATAACTTGAACATATGCGGAAAATAAGCAAAAACAGGACATAGAATCAAACACAAAGGATGAAAGAAAGCTAAATTAACTTTGGGAAATGGAAGAGAAATTTAGTAATTCCAAAATTCTTCCTGAGGCAAAACATCCATTTTTTCACACCAATATTCTTCTGCTGTTATTGCTGTAAGTCATCGAAATAATACTATCCCAAGAACTGAAAGTTGAGGTTCACCTAAAAAATAAATTAAAAGGAATCATAGAAGGGAGTCACTCATATTATGGGTTTCTAAGAAAGGCATATTCCAGAAGGTAGGCTTTTAGCTGATACTTGAAGGGAGCTAGGAGATCTATCAGATAAAGACAAAAATGGAGAGAATTCCAGGCATGGAGCAGGGTCAGTGAAAATGTATGGAGTCCAGACAAGAAGCGACTTGTGAAGGGAACAGCAAAAAGGCCAGAGTTTCTGCATTCTAGAATACATGGTAAGAAAAGGTAAGGTTGTGAAGGATTTTAAAAACAAAACAGAGGATTTTATATTTGATCCTTAATGCGAAAAAAAAAGATGGAGTTTATTGAATTGGCAAGTGACTTGACCAGACAAGTGCTTTAGAAAAATCATATTTATAGCTGAGTAAAAGATGGAAAATGGAGATATGATTCAAGAACAACCAGAAGATTATTATAATATTCTAGGGATGGGGTGATGAGAGCATATAAAGAAATATTGTAAAGATCAAGTCAGTGGAATTTGACAACAAATTAAATATGGGCGTTGAAAGAGAGTGAGGGGTTGAGAATGACACCAGAGTTTGTGGGGATGGGTGATTAGAAAGATGATGGCATTTTTACCAATAAAGAGTAATTAAGAGGGGACAATTTTGGGAGGAAAGCAGATATTTGGATATGTTATATAAAAGTGCAAAGTGTAAATGCCAGTGTGGGGAAAAATTAGAATTCAGTTCTTATGACTTCTGTCTTCATCCCCATTTCCACTACACAATAGAATATATTTTATCACTTTGCTCTCACTAATTTTTAAACAAATATCAAATTATTTATTAAAATATAGAAAGTGACATTATTATAGCAAAACCACCCAAAACAATAAGCATAGATATAGCATGTGATAGGAGCAACATGAAGCTATGAATTTTAATTTCTAATGAACTTCTATGTTGCCTTATGGGCTAGTAATAATCGCAATGTCTTAAAACCTTCACCAGTGTAACTGAAGCATTAGCTATTCCTAGTAAATTGTCAAGACTTGGTAATAGATTATTTGCTACATGGAATGATTCATGAAATAATTAAGCATGATAAAGTCAGAAATTTAATAAATGTGGTACCTATAAGCCTATACAAGGCTTAATTTTTCCTTTTGACTATTTCTATCAAAGCATAGTGAGAGCAGATGAACTTCATAATAACTTGGAGAGACTTATACAAACTGATGTTGAGTGAGAAGAGCAGAACCAGGAGAAATTTGTACATAATTACAGACATGATGTATTCGTGATGAATGACTTTGATAGACTGGGCTCCTCTCAGCAATGCAAAGTTATAAGACAACTCTTATTGTAAAAAAAAAGGTGGGAAAAATTATACCTCAATTTGCACTCCGAGTTCTTTAGTTTTCTCTCTGGAGGCAGATAGTACTTTTTTTTTGTCATGAGTTCTTTGGAATTGTCTTGGATCATTGTGTTGATCATAGTAACCTAGTCTTTCACAGTTGATCATCATTACAACATCTCTATTACTATACACAATGATCTGATTTTTGTCACCTCACTTTGTATCAGCTCATACAGATACTGCTGAAATCACTCCCTTCATCATTTCTTGTAGCACAAACACACTCCATCACAATTATATGCCACAACTCTTTCAGACATCCCACAATTGATAGACATACACTCAACTTCCAAATCTTTGCCATCACAAGAAGAGGTCTTCTAAATATCTTTGTACTTTAGAGGTCCTTTTCCTTTTTCTTTGATCTCTTTGGGGAAAAGACCCATTAATGGTATTGAAGGATCAAAGGGTATGCAGTTTTATAGCCTTTGGGCATAGTTCCAAATTGTTCTTTTTTTTTTTTTTTTTGTTTTTTTTTTTTTTGAGCAATTGGGGTTAAGTAACTTGCTCAAGGTTACACGGCTAGTCATTATTTATGCGTAGGTGCTCATTTTCTGAGGCCGGATCTGATCTTGGGTCATCCCAACTCCGAGGCCGGCACTCTTACTCACTGCACCACCTAGCCGCCCCTTTAGGGCAATTGGGGTTAAGTAACTTGCCCAAGGTTCCACGGCTAGGTTTTTGTTTGTGCGGATTAAGTGTTGGAGGCCGGCTCCGAACTCAGGTCCCTCTGATTCCAGGGCCGGCGCTCTATTCACTGCGCCACCTAGCCGCCCCTCCAAATTGTTCTACAGAACTGTTGGAACAGTTCACTATTCTACCAACAATTCATTAATAAACCTACTTTCCATTATCTCCTTCACCATTTATCATGACTGATAGGTGTGAGGTGGAACCTCAGAGAATTTAATTTGTCTTCCCCTAATCAATAATGATTTAGAGCATTTTAATATATGACTATAGAGAGCTTTGATTTCTTCTTCTGAAAATTGCTTATTCAAATCTCCTGACAATTTATCAATTGGCAAATGGCTTTAATTTTTTTATATAAATTAACACAGCTCCCTATATAATTGAGAAGTGAGGCCTTCATCAAAGAAACTTGCTGTATTTTTATATTACTTCTTTGTTTAAAGTACCTTTTAGGAAAATATGATTTCCCTGCTTATCTTTTTTTAATTAGGTCTATTTCTGCTTTTGTTTTCTCTGAGATGATGATTGCTACCTCAAAGTTTTTAACTTCAGTTGAAGCATATTAGATTCTGCTCCAGCCCTTTATTTTTACTATGAGTGTGTGTGTGTGTGTGTGTGTGTGTGTGTGTCTTTCTGTTACGTGTGTTTCTTGTAAACAACATATTGTTGAATTCTGGTTTCTAATCAACTGTGCTATCTACTTCAATTTTATGAGATAGCACACCCCATTCACATTATTAGTTATGATTACTATTTCCCTCCATAAGTTTTTCTATTTATCCTTCTCTCTTTTTATTCTGTCTCTTCTCAAACATTGGTTTTGTTTCTGAATACCATCTCTCTTAATCCAACCTTCTTGATGTCATGCCACACCATGTCTCTTATCCTCTTATATTTCCCCATTAGGTAAGATGTATTTCTATACCTCTGTGTGTGTGTGTGTGTGTGTGTGTGTGTGTGTGTATCCTTCCTTCTTTGAACCAGTTTTGATGAAAGGTTTAAGCATCACTTGCCAATCCTATTGCCCCCCTATTGTAAAAGATCTTCCTTGTCCATCTCTTTTATATGAGAAAAATTCCCCCATTCTGCCTCTCCATTCCCTCTTCCCCCTAGTGCATCCCTGTTTCTCACCGTTACATTTTTTTTTTCTTTTTGGAAGTAGATCATCCCACATAATTGACTCACATCCATACTTTCTGTCTCTGTAAACTTCTTTTAACTATTCTAATAATAATATTTTGGAGTTATGTATATTATCTTCCATATGGGAATTATTGAATGCAGTCATCAGAAGGACTGCATGCCCTCACCCCATAGTTGTAATGGGTTCAAATAAGTTGGAGTTGAAATTGTGACTTCCCAGAAAACTTTCCTTTGCTGCATCTGTAGCCTACTATTCTAACCAGATGTCACCACTTCTCATAACACCCTAGTCATCAGGTATTTTGTAAACAAACTTACCTTCTCCCCCAGAACACTACTCCCTTTTGCTTCCCCTCCTGAACACTCCTCCTGGGTGAAATAAATTTAAACCTTGATCCTTGTGGGCATTTCAGTACTTCCATGCTGCATGGTGTCCCACATTGTAATTCCATTTCCTGGATTAAACATCTCTATTCTTGTGACTTTGGTAGCTCACTTTATTTCAAATTGACAGAATGTAAATAGTTTATATATGTACTTGGTTGGCTGTTGTCCTCTCTTCAAGAAGGCAAAAATCATATTACTATATTAAAGTCACAGTGTGTTCAACTGTTACTGATCAGACCAACATGAGATTGGGATGCTCTACCACAGGTTAAGCACAAATAGTCAATGGGATAATTTGGAGTGGATTCTCTAAATTTGTGCATCTCATGTTTCTACTGAGCTACTTCAATTTTCTGCTTTGCTCAAAGAGCACAAAACCTCCTCTGATGTGGGCATGTTGAGCTGAGCAGTCCTGTGCCAATGTCTCCCTTGACACAGAATCAATTCCAAAGTTCTTAAGAGACACTTTCAAAGTGTACTTCTATTAACTTTTCTGACCACTATGGAATGCTTGCCTTGTTTGAGTTCTCCATAAAATAGTCTTTTTGGAAAGAAAACTTTTGGAGTTTGAATAACATTGCTAGACCATCAGAGTTGCAATCTTTAAAGAAGAGTTTGAATGCTTGGCAGGTTAGTTCAAGAAAGGTGTTTGGTATTTTATCCTACCAGATGATTTTCAGAATCTTCCTAAGACAATTCAAATGGAAGTGATTCAGTTTCCTAGCATGGTACTGGTATACTGTCCAGATTTCACAGGCATACAACAAATGAGGTCAGTACAGTGGATCTGTAGACCTTTCATTAGGTAGTTCCTCTTCTTTTCTACATTTTCATTTGGAGTCTCCCAAACACTGAGCTAATTCTGCAAATGCATGTGTCAAATTCCTTTTCAATGCATACTTCCCTGGAAAGTATACTACCAAGGTAAGTGAACTTATTCACAGTATTTAAAACCTCTTCATTTGCTGTAACTGAAGGCTCCAAATATAGATCGTATGTTGCTGTTTGATGGAGAACATGTGTGTTGTTGTTAAATGTTAGGCCAAAATTAGCACAAGCAGCAGAGAAACAATCAATACTTTGTTGCATTTCAGCTTCATTGAGTGCACAATCATTTGCAATAAAAAATTCATGCATCAACATGCCCTCGGCTCTTGGCTTGTAGCTTTTTCAAGTTGAATTGAAAGATTCAATTTGAATTTTTGGTATCAGTGTTGTAGCTCACCTTGATATTATGTTGGTCTTCATTGAAGGCATGGGATAACATGATTGAAAACATCAAGTTGAGCTTAAAAAAAACAAAACAAACTTTGACAGTTGATCAAATACACATTTTTTTTTCATTCAGGATTATGCTTAACTTTGCTGTGTATGATATTTTTGACCTGAGCCCCAGTTCTTTTGCTTTTCGATATATAGTGTTCCAAGACGTGCAATAATTCAGTGACTACTGATAGGTTTTGTGTGATTCATAATTGTGGTATCATCATATAAAAATTGATTTTTTTCTTGTTGCTTTTAATATTTTATCCTTAGAGCTGGGGATTTTGGAATTTAACTAAAATATGAATTTTTTTAATCTCTTAGGATTTTGCTGGCTTTCCCTTGCCCAATTCTAATGTTCAAGGTGTCATTTTCTTAAGATGCTGGATCTTCTTTTTCTAATTGATTGACTTTCTTCTCATAACCTATTTTGTTTTTCTTGGATTGTCTTTTGTTTGATTTTTCTGCCATCTCTCCTTGAAAGTGCTGTTTCTACTCCCTCTCATTTGGTTTTTAAAGTTTTTTTTTTTTTTAATTTTCTATGAATTATTTTTGAACAGGTCTACATTTGTTGCTACTCCTTGGGGTAGAAGAAGATTTCTTTGCTTCAATACCCTCTTCTGAAGATGAGCCCAGATCTTTTCTATTCCCATAATAACTTTCTACAGTGGGACTTTCTCTCCTTTACCTCTGAATTTTTTTAGTAATAACTTGATTTTTGTAACCACCTCCAGCACTGGAGCATGGGAGATGATGCCTGTTGCCCCAGATCTCAGTTCTCCCCT
This sequence comes from Gymnobelideus leadbeateri, assembly GCA_011680675.1. Classification (NCBI taxonomy): domain Eukaryota; kingdom Metazoa; phylum Chordata; class Mammalia; order Diprotodontia; family Petauridae; genus Gymnobelideus; species Gymnobelideus leadbeateri. The sequence continues at coordinate 68,114 of WOXC01005328.1, forward strand.
CTAGCCTGTAACCAAAGTCAAAACTCCAACCTCTTGTAAGTGCCCACTGGCTGGGAATTTTTGCCTTACTGCTTCTGCACTCACTAGTTTCTCTTCCATGCTGCTCTCAGCAGCCACAGCTGGGTCAGGTCTTCCTTATCAGCAGAAGTTCCCTCAATTTTTCCCAGTTCAAACAATCAACTCCCTTCACTATCCTTGGGGTAAAAGTTCCTGTGGCTGGGGCTCAGGAGGTCTCCTAACACAATTATCCCCAGAACTTGTTTTAGAAGCTTGCTGCTTTCTATTAATGAGGATCCTGTCCTGGAGGTGTTTACTCTTCAGAGAGAATAAACTTGTTCCTGGGATTTTTCCTTGAATCTTCTCCAATTGTCCCAGGAATTCCCCTGTTGTGACCCTATTCTAATTGATTTCTGCCTGCACTTTGTTCTCCCTAAAGTGATATTTTATCTCTTTTGTGTGCAGGACATCTTGAGACCTTGGAATTTTCTGACTTACTCTGCTATGGTCCCAGAATCCTATCTCCAATGTGTTTTTCTTTTCTAGAAGAAGTCTTGATATTTGTTCAAGTACTAACATTTAAAAATTTTTTTCTTTAGAAAAGATATTTGAGATTATATTTGCATAGCCACCCATTTCCTTTTTTTTAAGGGCAATTGGGGTTAAGTAACTTGCCCAAGGTCATAGGGCTAGGTTTTGGTTTGTGGGTGTTAAGTGTCTGAGGCTGGATCCAAACTCAGGTCCTTCTGACTCCAGGGCAGGAGCTCTACTCACTGCACCACCTAGCTGCCCCCACACATTTCCTTTTTAAAGAGGTGTACTAGTAATCTTCACTTAACTATTTTTATGCCATGGCTATTGATTCATTTTAGCCCTTAGACAACTAAGAAGTTATAGTCAAAGGAAAAGGAATGGATGATTCACTCAATTTTGAAATTGAATGTGGCCTCCCTAATTATTGCCTATCACTTCTATGTTATAAATCCTTTATCTACATTATCTAAAAAATATATTTTCTGTGGGTTGAGGTATTTTGATCAAAGTTGCTATTTCTACGGGCTTTTTAGGAACTTGATGTTAATTTTACATTAGTAATAATCTAATGCAAGCCTTTCCTGAGTACATTTTGCTTAGGCTGAGGTCAGAATTATATTTACCATGTTGAAATTTCCCTTTACATTTGAAAATGTATTTCTCTTTTTCAGGCCTTCCATCAAATCTTTGATTTTCCCATTATTGTGTGAAGTCCTTTCAATTTAAAATAGTCCATCATACTTTTCCTGACTGAAAAATACAAATGTGTTTACTGTAGCCTTTTTAATGTTCCCCCTTACTTTTGATATTGCAGATATTATTCAAGTCAGGGTGTTTATACAGGATTTTTTGATTTATAATGTTGCTTTTGCATTCTGCTAGAAATTCCTATATGATTATTTCTCATATTCCATTGTTTTTTTTAGCTATGCTTCTTGATCTCCCTCTAGATTGCTATCATGAGGTTCCATTAGTTTATTAGTTGTTGAAGATGTAACTCTAATTTTATTACTCCGTGCCTATTTGTTCCCCAAAGAAACAAGTGATTTCTTTTTCTTATCTCCCTTTAACTACAGTGGCTCAAAAATTCTTCAATTCTGCTTAGAGACTATGAGTCCTATTTCTAGGGAAATATGAATCTTTTCATATTCTAAAGATTAGAAGCTTCATTCATATCAAATATTTATACAATCATATATTAACGTCTAACCAGTCTATAAAAAAAAAAAAAAGAAACTACATATTTTAGGAAAATATGCAACCCCGCATTGGTAGTCAACAAATATCTACTAAGGACTTACTATGTCTTGGCATTATACTAAGAACTTTTGATAAAAACATAAAAAAAAAAAATTCCTATACACCCCACCCCCACAGTCTATCCCCACATATATATCCAGGTAATAGAAAAAACATTCACTGAACTCAAAGAGCTTACTGTATAAGTGAGAAGCTATATTATAAAAAGCCAAACAAGATATATTTGGTAATAAAAATCTTTAAAAGAAAAACATCATATATATATACTTTATTAACTTCTGGTTTACATCATTCATCTGTCAGATTCTGAGTTACAATTTTTCCCCTATCCACAACCCCAGAATAGCAGTACCACAGGATATCCGCTCATCCCACCTGCTCTCTCCCAACTCTTCTCCTATAACCCCTTCAACTTTTCCAATAGGGCAAGGTGAATCACCATGCCCCAATGCCTGTACATCTTATCTCCCAATTATATGTAAATTCGTATTAATAATAGTATTTATATATTTTTAAAACATTTGATTTTAAAACTTCAAATTCCAGATTCATTCCCTTCCTCCCTCTTGACCTACCCTTACTGGGAAGATAGGCAATTCAGTATATGTTGTACATGTGTAGCTATGCAAAACATTACCATAGTAGCTATATATTGTAAAAGACTGACTATATTTCCCTCCCTCCTATCCCACCTCCGACATTGTCCACTCTCCAGTTTGATCCTGTCCCTTTTCAAAAGTGGGTGCTTCCAACTTCCCTCCCCCCCCCTGCCTGTCTGCCCTTCCATCATAACCCCGCCCCCAACTTCCTCCCCTCAAATCTCTGGTAGGGTGAGATATCCCATTTAGTATGTATGTCATTCTCTCCCTAAGCCAAATGCAATGAGAATAAGGTTTTGCCTTTTTGACTTCCTGTTCTCCCCTCCCCTGCAACCACTTTCCCTTGCTTCTTTTACATGAGATAGTTTACCCCATTCTGTCCCTCCCCATCTCCTCTCATTATGTTCCTCTCTCATCTCTCAATGTCACCCCTTAGATATCATCCATTCCCATTAAATTCGACCTGTGCCCTCTATCTATGCATATGTGTAAACATATATAAACACATTCACATATATAGTCATATGCCCATATACTCTTCTTCAGCTATTTTCTTTTTTTTATTATTTTTTTAAGTAAACAAATGCTTTATTAACTTCTGGTTTACATCATTCATTTCCACCAGATTATGAGTTACATTTCCCCCCCATTTTTCCCTACCTACCACCCCAGAATAGCAGTCTCACTAGATATCCCCTCATCCAATCTGCTCTCTCCCATAACTTCTCTCATACCCCCTTTGACTTTGCCATCAGGGCAAGGTGAATCTCTGAGCCCCACTGCCTGGACATCTTTTGAAACATTTAATTTTAAAACTTCGATTTTCAGATCCATTCCCTTTCTCCCTTGTCACCCACTCCCTCTGAGAAGATAAGCAATTCAGTATGTGTAGTACATGTATATCTATGCAAAACATTACCATAGTAGATATATTGTAAAAGACTGCTTATATTTCCCTCCCACCGATCTCACCTCCCACCTGGTCCATTCCCTACTTTGATCCTGTCCCTCTTTGATAGTGGGTACTTCTAACCTCCCCTATCCCCAGAATGCCCTCCCCTCCATCATCCCCCCTTTCCCCTATTCAGGAGAGTGAGTGAGGGTAAGATATTCCATTTAGTATGTATGTGTTTCTCTCCTTGAGCCAACTTCAATGAGAATATGCTTTTACCTTTTTGCCTTCCTGTTCTTCCCCTCCCCTGCAACTACTTCCCCTTGCCTCTCCTACATGAGACAGTTTGCCCTACCCTGTCTCTCTCCATCTCCTCTTGCTACTTTCCACTCTCACCTCTTGACTTCACCCCTTAAGAATCATCCCTTCCTTGGGGCGGCTAGGTGGCACAGCAAGCAGTGAGCCAGCCCCAGAGCCAGAAGGACCCGAGCTCAGATCTGGCCCCAGACACCCAACACACAAACAAAAACCCAGCCACGTGAGCCCGGGCAAGTCACCCAACCCCAATTGCCCTCCAAAAAAAAATAATCATCCCTTCCCATCAAATTCAACCTGTGCCCTCTATCCATGTATACCTCTGAACATATGCCATGTACCCTTCTTCAATTATTTCCTAATGAGAAAGGTTTCATCAAACACAGTTATTGCTTTTCCATGGAGGAATGTAAATAGTCCGACTTTGATAAGTTCCTTTTGATTTCTTTTCCTTGATCACCTTCTCAAGCATCTCTTGCTTCTTGTGTCTGAATGTCAAATTTTCTATTCAACTCTGGTTTTTTCATCAAGAATGCTTGAACGTCCTCTATTCCACTGAATGACCATATTTTCCCCTGAAACAAAATACTCAGTTTTGCTGGGTAGGTGACCCTTGGGTTCATTCCCAGCTCTTTTTCCCTCTGGAATATCATATTCCATGCCCTTCGATCCCTCAGTGTAGAAGCTGCCAGGTCCTGGGCTATTCTGATTGTGTTTCCACAATATTGAAATTGTTTCTTCTGGCTGCTTGTAGTATTTTCTCCTTGATCTGGGGATTCTGGAACCTGGCTATAATATTCCTGGGAGTTTTCTTTTGGGGATCTTTTTCAGGAGGTGATCTGTGGATTCTTTCAACCTCGATTTTGCCCTCTGGATCTAAAACATCAGGGCAATTTTCCTTGAGAATTTCTTGAAGGATGAATCCTAGGTTCTTTCTTTGATCATGGCTTTCAGGTAGTCCAATAATTTTTAAATTATCTCTCCTGGATCTATTTTCCAGGTCAATGTTTTTTTCCCATGACATATTTAACATTGCCTTCTATTCTTTCATTTGTTTGGATCTGTTTAATAGTATCTTGATTTCTCAAAAAGTCACTAGCTTCCATTTGCTCCAGTCTAACTCTGAAGGAATGAATCTCTTCAATGAGCTTTTGAGATTCTTTTTCCTTCTGGCAAATTCAACTTTTTTTTTTTTAAACAAATACGTTATTAACTTCTGTTTTACATCATTCATTTCCGCCAGATTTTGAGTTACAATCATTTTCCCCCCATTATTCCCCTACCCAACCTCCCAGAATAGCAGTCCCACAAGATATCACTTCCTCCAATCTGCTCTCTCCCATACCTTCTCCCATGCCCCCATCGACTTTTCCATTAGAGGAAGATGAATCTTTGTGTCCCAATGCCTGCATATCTTATCTCCCAATTATAGGCAAAAGAGTATTAATAATAGTATTTATATATATATTTGAAACATTTAATGTTACGACCTTGAATTTCAGATCCCTTTCCTTCCTCCCTTGTCACCCATTCCTTCTTGGGATAGAAGTAATTCAGTATATGTTGTACATGTCTAGCTATGCAAAACATTATCATAGTAGATATATTGTGCAAGGCTGCTTATAATTCCCTCCCACTCCTCCCACCCCCCACCTGGTCCATTCCCTACATGATCCTGACCCTCTTCTATAGTGGGTACTTCCAACCTCCCCTCACCCCAAGGATGCCCTCCCATCCATCATCTCTCCTCTCATCCCCCTTCCCCCTATCCTGCTGCAGGTTGAGATATCCCATTTAGTATGTATGTCATTTTCTCCCTGAACCAAATTCAATGTGAATGGGTTTTGCCTTTTTAGCCTTCCTTATTCTCCCCCTCCTTTGTACCCACTTCCCCTACATGAGATAGTTTACCCTACCATGTCTCTCCCCATCTCCTCTTGCCACTTTCCTCTCTCACCTCATAATTTCATCCCTTGAGTACTCTCCCTTCCAAACAAAATCAACCTATGCCCTCTATCCATATATAACTGTAACCATATACACACACATTCACATATGTATTCATATGACCACACCCCCTTCTTCCATTATTTTCATAGTGAGAAAGATATCATCAGTCACAGTTATTGCTTTTCCATATAGGAATGTAAATAGTTCAACTTTGATAAGTTCCTTTTGATTTCTTTCCCTGATTACCTTCTCAGGCATCTCTTCCTTCTTGTGTCTGGATGTCAAATTTTCTATTCAACTCTGGTTTTTCCTCAAGAATGCTTGAAAGTCCTCTATTCCACTGAATGACCATATTTTCCCCTGAAACAAAATACTCAGTTTTGCTGGGTAGGTGACCCTTGGATTCATTCCCAGTTCTTTTGCCCTCTGGAATACCATATTCCATGCCCTTCTCTCCCTCAGTGTAGAAGCTGCCAGGTCCTGGGCTATTCTGATTGTGTTTCCACAATATTGAAATTGTTTCTTCCTGGCTGCTTGTAGTATTTTCTCCTTGATCTGGAGATTCTGGAACCTGGCTATGATATTCCTGGGAGTTTTCTTTTTGGGATCTTTTTCAGGAGGTGATAGGTGGATTCTTTCAACCTCTATTTTGCCCTCTGGATCTAAAACATCAGGGCAGTTTTCCTTGAGAATTTCTTGAAGGGTAATTTCTAGGTTCTTTCTTTGATCATGGCTTTCAGGTAGTCCAATAATTTTAAATTGTCTCTCCTGGATCTATTTTCCAGGTCAGTGGTTTTTCCCATGAGATATTTCACATTGCCCTCTAATCTTTCATTTGTTTGGTTCTGCTTAACAGCATCTTGATTTCTCATAAAGTCATTAGCTTCCATTTGCTCCAGTCTAACTCTGAAGGAATGAATCTCCTCAGTGAACTTTTGAGATTCTTTTTCCACCTGGCAAATTCGACTTTTTAAGGCATTTTTCTCCTCATTGCCCTTTTGGGCCTCCTTTGCCATTTGAGTCAGTCTATTTTTTAAGGTGTTGTTTTCCTCAGTCAGGCTGTTGACCCTCATTTCATACTTTTCCTGCACCCTTCTCATTTCTCTTTCCAATTTTTCCTCCACTTCTCTTATTTGATTTTTTAAAGTCCTTCTTAAGGTCCTCTATGGCCTGCAACCCGCTCATGTTTTCCCTGGGGCTTTTGGAGCAGGACTTCTGACCTCACAGTCCTTTTCCCGCTCTATGCCCCCAAAATAGGAGTCTAGGGTTGCATTTTTCTGTTTCCTTTGCCTTGGCATGTTGCCCCTTAATTGCTTGACTTTTGGGCTTGTTGCCACACTATGGCTTTAAGGCCAGATAGAGGAATTTTCGTCCCGAACGTGTGGGGGGCAGCTTCCGTTTCTGGCAAGCTATAAACCCACCCACAACTTCCACCCTAGATCACAATCCAGATCCAGGGAGGTTAAAGCAAGAGCAATTACCCCCCAAGACTGATCGCTGGATCTCCCCACGATTTGTAGGCTGGGAGCCAGACCTGCCTCTGAAAACTACAAAATGGCGTGTCTCCTCAGCAGCTTCTAGCCCCCAGGGGACGGAGTTGACGCATTCCCCAAATACAGGTCCCAAAGTCCATAGGACACTAACCTCTTACTTTGTCCTAGGCAAGTCTATGTTGATAATTCTGGCGTCTCCACAGTTCATGGTGTTCTGGGGTTCCTCCAGCCGGCTGTTGGCCCTGCCGCCCTGGGGCTAAAACCTCGGCTCACGTGGACCTGGGCTCGGCTCGGCTCCTGCGCTCTGCGCGCTGTCGGCTCCCAGACCACTGCGCTGGTCCTTCTTGCAGGGTGCTGGGCTGTCCTCAGCGGGAGGTTAGCTTCTCTGTGTCGTTCTGTGGGTGCTGGGGCTCCAGAAGATTTTCAGAGTCCTTTTTTACATAGTTTGTGGAGAATCTGGGGGCAGAGAGGTTTGGAGGAGCTGTTTCTACTCCGCCATCTTGGCTCCACCCCCCCAATTCAACTTTTTAAGGCATTCTTCTCCTCATTGCCTTTCTGAGCCTCTTTTGCCATTTGAGTTAGTCTATTTTTTAAGGTGTTATTTTCCTCAGTCAGGCTGTTGACTGTCATTTCATACTTTTCTTGCATCTTTTTCATTTCTCTTCCCAAATTTTCCCCCACTTCTCTTATCTGCTTCTTAAGGTCCTCTATGGCCTGTAGCCAGTGTGTATTTTCATTTGGGGCTTTTGGTGCAGGAGTTCTGACCTCATAGTCCTCCTCCATGCTTTGAGCCTCTTTGCCCCTAAAATAGGAGTCCAATGTTGAACTTTTCTGTTTATTTTGTTTTGTTTGCCTGGGCATATTGCCACTTAATTACTTGATTTTGGGGCTTGTTGCCACAGTAGAACTCTGCCACCAGACAGGGGAACTTCTGCCCAAACGTGGGGTCTTCACAACTTCTGCCAGTTGGGTGGCCTCTGTAAAGCCTCCACCCACTCTGGCAAGTTGGATACCCACCCCAAACTTCCCCCCCAGACCGCAATCCAGATCCAGGCAGTTTAAAGCAAAAGTGATTAACCCCCAGACTGATTGCTGGATCTTCCTACAGTTCGCAGACCAGGAGCTAGAGCCACTACTGACGCTGCAAAATGGCTTCTGTGCAGCTGTTTCTTCACCAGCTTTTTGCCCCCAGGGGAGGTAGCCAAGTGTTCCACAAATACTGGTCCCAAAGTCCATAGGGTGCTAACCTCTCACTTTGTCCTAGGCATATCTGTGCTGATAATTCTGGAATCGCCACAATTGTTGGTGTTCTGGGGTTCCACCAGCCTGCTGAAGGCCTGGCCGCCCTGGGGCTAAAACCACGGACCTGGGCTCCACTCTGCAGGCTGTGCTGTTGGTTCCCAGTGCATTGTGCTGCCTGCTCTCAGAGGGCTGTGCTGGCCGCTCCCTGCAGGGCTGCTGGGCTGTCCTCAGCAAGAGGTTAGCTTCTCTGTGCCGTTCTGTGGGTGCTGTGGCTCCAGAAGTTGTTTGGAACTCCCTTTCACATTGTTTGAAATTTGTGTGGGGCAGAGCACATTGGAAATGCTGTTTCTACTCCGCCATCTTGGCTCCACCCCCCTCAGCTATTTTCATACTGAGAAAGGTTTCATCAGTTACAATTATCGTTTTTCCATGTGAATATTTCAACTTTGATAATTTCCTTATGATTTAGTTTCCCTGTTTACTTTCTTAAGCTTCTATTGCTTCTTCTATCTGAATGTCAAATTTTCTATTCAACTCTGGTTTTTTTTCATAAAGAATCCTTGAAAGGCCTCTATTCCACTGAATGACCATATTTTCCCCTGAAACATGAAACATGAATTTTAGAGAGACTAGATATGATGAATCTCTGGAGAAAACTGAATGGGGATAAAAACGAATTTACTTTCTTCTCCGCAGTGCATGGTACATGCTCAAAAATAGACCATGTGGGGTGGCTAGGTGGCGCAGTGAGTAGAGTGTCGGCCCTGGAGTCAGAAGGACCTGAGTTTGGATCTGGCCTCAGACACTTAATGCACAAACAAGCAAAAACCTAGCCGTGTGACCTTGGGCAAGTTACTTAACCCCAATTGCCCTCCAAAAAAATATATAGACCATGTACTAGGGCATAAAAACCTCACAATTCAGTGCAGAAAGGCAGAAATATTAAATGCATCATTTTTAGATCATGATGCAATAAAAATTATATGCAATAAAGGGCAATGGAAAGATAGACTAAAATCTAATTGGAAATAAAAAATTTAATCATAAAAATGGGTGTGTCAAACGAGAAATTATAGAAATAGTTAATAATTTCATTCAAGAGAATGATAAAAATGAGACAACATACCAAAATTTGTTGGATGCTTTAAAACCAGTTCTTAGGGGAAGTTTTATTATTTTTTTTATATTTGAAACATTTAATCTTAAGACCTTGGATTTAAGATCCATTTCCTTCCTCCCTTGTCACCCATTCCCTGTGGGGAGATAAGTAATTCAGTATATGTTGTACATGTCTAGCTATGCAAAACATTATCATAGTAGATATATTGTACATGGCTGCTTATAATTCCCTCCCACTCATCCCACCCCCCACCTGGTCCATTCCCCCCTTGATCCTGTCCCTCTTCCATAGTTGGTACCTCCAACCTTCCCTCCCCCCAAGGATGCCCTCCCATCCATCATCCCTCCTCTCCTCCCCCTCCCCCCATTATGCTAGAAGTTTTATATCCCTGAGTGCATACATGAATAAATTAGAGAAAATTGAGGTCAATGAATTGGACATGCAATTGAAAAAGCTAGAAAAAGAACAAATTGAAAACCCCCAATTTAGTACTAAATTTGAAATATTGAAAACCAAAGGAGAGATTAATAAAATTGAAATCAAGAAAACTATTGAATTAATAAATAAATCTAAGAGCTGGTTTTATGAAAAAACCAATAGAATTGATAGACCTTTGGTCAATATGATAAAAAAAGAAAGAAGAAAATCAAATATGAGTATCAAAAATGAAAAGGGTGAATCTACCTCCAGTGAGTACACTTAATGAATACACTAACACCAATTTGACCATGTGTAATTTTTTTGAGAGAGTCATAGAACCATAGAATATTTGGTCTAAGGAAATATTTAATCCCTGACAAAGATCTAGTTTTACATAGATAAATATTGGAGCTCAAAAGGATGAAATCATTTTCACAAAATTACACAGTGCCTCAATAGGCTTAGAGACTTAAGGCCCTGAGTCCTAGTCTCAGGACTCTCTATGTGGTCCCCCTCAATGAAAGAACTCTTCATTCAAATATCAAAAACCAAGTGAAGTCCCAATAAAATGCCATATTTCATCATTTTCAGTATTCCTGATTTAATTTCTGTGGGGACTACAACTACTATTCCAGACTGCTCCATTTGCCGACATTATAATATGATTTGACTAAGAGATGGTAACCTTAGACCATGACCTGTAAATATCCTAGTTTCTGATAGGTAAGTGTTCCCCATACCTTGTCAGAACTAGGTCTTGTCACTTATCACACCACCATTTCTGAATTATGACTCATATCTCCTTAACTACAGCTCTCACCATGTGTAGTCTTCTCCTTATTAGAATTTAATCTTGTCTAGGGTGGGTTCTGTCTGTCTTGCTCATCTTTATAGTCTCAATGCTTAGCAAAGTGCTGGGCATATAGTAAGTATTAAATAAAATTGCCTCCGTCAGTCATAATCATGGTGATTCTTGTTTCAAAATCAGAGCAAGGTAAGGACTGAGATAAAGAGGGACTCTATCATTGGTATGAATGATAGCCTATGTGAGGTAAGTGAACTTATGCATACTATTCAAAACTTCCATTTGCTGTAACCAATGATTCTACATATGAATGGTGTGGCTGATGGAGCTCCTATGTTTTTATTTATTTATTTATTTATTTATTTATTTATTTATTTATTTTTGTGTTGTTAGGTCAAAATTAGCACAAGCAACAGAACATTGACCCATACTTTGTTTCATCTCAGCTTCAGAGCTTGCATTGGTTGAAAAATCATTTGCAAACAGAAAATTATGCACTGACCCTCCCTCCACTTTGGTCATGGCTGTAGCCTTTTTGAGTAGAAGAATTAACCATCATTATAATAGCTGATCTTAATGCTGTATTCATCCTCATTGAAAGCATTTAACAGCATAGCTGAAAACATCATGCTAAAAAGCATGGGATCAAACACCCATCCTTGTTTCACTCCATTGGTGACTGGGAAAGTATGAAAGCATTGTCCATTATCTAGAATCTGAGCAAAAATGCAGTCATGAAATTGACATACATTGTTGATGAATTTCTCCAGGCAACCAAATTTAGACACAATTTCCCATAAGCCCTCATGACTAACAGTATCAAAGGCTTTGGCTTGATCTACATATCTTGTATGTAGACTTCTTGGAGTTTTGTGTGCAACAAACACCATATTGACTGTTTCTTAGTTTTTTTCTGAAACCACACTGGCTCTCAGATAGATGATCATCTTCCATGTGAAGGATGAGCCTATTAAGGAGAATCCTGGTGATAATCTTGCCACTAATGACTAAGAGAGAAATTCCTCAATGCACCCCACCCCCATGATTGTCACAGGACAATTTTTTTTCCCTTTATAAAGATGGATAATGGAGGCATCCTTGAACTCCTGGGGTATAACCTTTTGTATAACTTGGAAAATTTCAGTCACCTTTTATATAAGCAATTGACTCAATACCTAGCTAACTCAGTGTTTGGGAGACAATTTCCATCCATATCCTCTCTCCAAAGGAAAGTATGGGAGAGAAGAGGTATTATACTGACAACAAACTGAAGGTCTAAATGTGGGGATCTCATTGCTGTATGCCTGTGAAACCTGGACAGTACAACAGTGCCGTTCCAGGAAACTGAATCATTTCCATTTGAATTGTCTTGAGAAGATTCTGAAGATTGCCTGGAATATGAGGTAAAAGACACTGAGGTCCTTACTTAAACTAAACTGCAAAGCATTCAAACTGCTTCAGAGAGCACGATTCCAATTGGTTGGTCACATTGGTTGAATGCAAAACGTACACTTGCCAAAAATACTATTTTAAGGGAACTTACACAGGGCAAGCATTCACATGGTGGTCAGAAGAAGTGACATAGGAACACTCTTGTGGTCTCTCTTAAGAACTTTAGAATTGATTGTGTGACATGGGAGACACTGGCATAGGACAACTCAAAATGCTATGCCTATATCAAAGAAGGTGCTGGGCTCTATGAAGAAAGAAGAAACTACTCAAAGGAGACACAGGATGTGCAAATTTAAAGAATGCACCCCAAACATTCACATGAACTATTTGTGCTTGACCTGTGGTAGATCATTCTGAGCTCATATTGTTCTGATCAGCTACAGTCAGACACATTGAAACTTGACTCTGGCATAGTGATGTCATTTTGATTCTCTTCAGGAATGAAGGATAACAACCAACCAGCCTACATGAGGTATAATGACAGGAAAGAACATGTTTTCAATCACAATTAGTTTAGTTTAGATATAATGTATGAAAGTGAGCAATATACAGTAAAACTGAAAAGATAGGGCAGATCCAAATTGTGAGAAGAGGGGCTTTACATGTTAAATAGTGGGTACCTCTTTGAGCAACAAAGAGTGTATTTGGTGTAAAAAGAGGACTAATATTTCCTGAACCTTTTTCATGGCTGCGCATCTACCTTTGGTGTTTACCTGGTTTTAAACTCTCACCTGAAACTCCAAGAAGTTATAGCTTGTGCAGTGGCCTAACCTGGTAAACCATATCAGCAAATAGGCTAGACCAGGTGGAAGGTAATTGACAAACTTCAAACATGTGATTGACTAAAGGGGTATCTAACCCAAACTTGTGAAGACTTTTCCTCATGGTGGAACAGGAGGATAATAACAATTTGATCCAATTGCCATGAAGGTTGCTGAAGCAGGTATTGTGGAGTGCTTAGAGCTTGGTCAAACACCGAAGACACCAAGGTCCTGGGCCATCACCAGTCATTTTGACTTCTGTCTTGCCACTGGACTCTGATGGTTCTGGAACAGTAAGGCTGATGACTGTGCAATTCTGTTCTCTTAAATCCAACTCAAGAAGGAGTCAACACATAACCCTCATAATTTTATTTGTCTTCTGAAAATGAGGGACAAAGAGGAGAGAGGGTATGGAGGGGTAAAGAAATCAGAGCATCAAGTACTTGGAGATGAAAAATTAATTCATGGGAATTTATGAAATCATTCAGAAAAAGAGTAAACAGATAAAAGAAAAAAAAAGGTCAAGAATAGAGCCTTGGGAGAACACAAAGGGTTAGTGGAAGTATTATGGTTAAATATTCAGCAAAGGAAACTGAATAGTAAGAGGATCCAGAAAATGCAAAACTGGATATGATATTTTCCATGTTCATGGATACACTTTCTCACTCCTTATTCACTTACAATATTTTGCAATCTTGATTCTAATCCAATCACTCAGTTGAAATTCTTTCTTCACAGTTTCCATAATCTCTTAAACACTAAATCAAATGTCCTTTTCTCGGGCTTCCTTCTTGACTTCCCTACAATTTTTGACATTCAATTACTGCTTCCTTTTCTACATATTATCTTCCTTGGTTCATCTCTATGTCTAATAATATTTATAATTAATGATATAATAATGCCACCCCATTTCTAGAAGTCAAGACAGGATGGCAGAGTAAAGGCAAGGATTCACCTGAGCTCTCCCCTAAACCTCTCCAGATGCCTCTTTAAAATGACTCTGAACAAATTCTAGAGCAGCAGAACCCATAAAAAGACAGAGTGAAAAACTAAGCTATCACTCTTTGCAGATGATATGATGGTATACTTAGAGAATCCTAGGGAATCAAGAAAAAAACTATTTGAGATAATAAATAAATTTAGCAAAGTTGCAGGATATAAAATAAACCCATGTAAATCCTTGGCATTCCTATATATTTCTATTGAACCCCAACGGTAAGAAATAAAAAAGGGAAATTTCATTTAAATTTGCTGTAGACATATCAAGTATCTGGGAGTCTACCAAAACAAACCCAGGAACTATATGAATACAATTATAAAACACTTTTCACACAAATAAAATCAGATGTAAATAATTGGGAAAATATCAGTTGCTCATGGCTAGGTCAAGCTAACATAATAAAAATGACAATTTTACCTAAAGTAATTTACCTATTTAGTGGCATACCAATCAATCTACCAAAAATATTTTATAGAGCTAGAAAAGATAGTAACAAAATTCATCTGGAAGAACAAAAGTTCTAGAATATCAAGGGAATTAATGAAAAGAAATGCTAGGAATGGTAGCCTAGCTATCCCTGATTTTGAAATATACTATAAAGCAACAGTCATCAAGACTACTTGGTACTGGTTGAGGAATAGAGTAGTGGATCAGTGGAATAAATTAGGTACACAAGACCCAGAAATCAATGACTATAGAAATCTAGTGTCTGATAAACCCAAAGACCCCAGTATCTAGGATAAGAACTCATTATTGATAAAAACTACTAGGAAAACTGGAAAATAGTATGGTAGAAACTGGGCATAGAACAATATCTTACACCATATACCAAAATAAAGTCTAAATGAGTTAGATATAAAGGCTTATACTGTACATACTATAAATAATCTGGGAGAGCAAGGAATAGTTTACCTATCAGCCTATTTTAGGTAACCTATCATGGGGAAAGGAATAATTTACGACCAAAGAATAGAGAGCATTGCAAATTGAAAAGTGGATGATTAGAAAAATGTTCCCTTCATCCTGGAAGCAAGGCCCTACTTTAAGAAAGAGTGAAAAATAATGGACTGGGAAAATGAGCAAACAACAGAGAAAATTAGATGAAGAAACTCTGACTATAGAAAGTTAATATGGTTACAGGGAAGATCAAACCACAAGCTTAGAAGAAGACAACAAAATCAAAGCCTCCAAGAATTATATGAATTTGGCTCAGGCCATGGAAGACCTCAAAAAGGGTTTTTTTTAAATTAAGATAGGTAGAAGAAAAACTGGGAAGAGAAATGAGAGTGATGCAAGGAAATCATGAAAAAAAGAAAGAGTCAACAGCTTAGTAAAAGAGACACAAAAAGTACTGAAGAAAATATCACCTTAAAGAACAGATTAGGCCAAATAATAAAATGTGACCAAAAAGTCAAAAAGGGGAAAATTGTGTAAGAAAAAAAAAAAAACAATTAGAAGAGGAAGTCCAAAAGCTCATGGAAGATAATAATTCCTTAAAAATTAATATGGAGCAAATGGAAGCTAATGACTTCATGAAAATACAAGAAACAATAAAACAAAACAAAAAGAATGAAAAAAAGGAAGAAAATTTGATATATCAAATTTGAAAAACAGGTGACCTGGGAAATAAATGTAGGAGAGATAATTTTAAGATTACTGGACTACCTGAAAACCATGATATAAAAAAGCCTGGACATCATCTTTCAAGAAATTATTAAGGAAAACTGCCCTGATATTGTAGAACCAGAAGATAAAATAGCAATTGAAAGAATCCAGCTTTCACCTCCTGAAAGAGGTCCCAAAATGAAAAATCCTAGGAATATTATAGTTAAATTCCAGAATTCAAAGGTCAAGGAGAAAATATTATAAGCAGTCATAATGAAACCATTGAAGTATTGTGGAGTCACAGTCAGGATAACAGAAGATTTAGCAGCTTTTACATGAAAGAATTGGAGGACTTGTCATATGATATTCTTGGGGGCAATGGCAATAGGATTAAAACTAAGCATTATCTACCCAATACAAAAATATAGGGTAAAGCTAAAAGACTTATTATAAAAAATTCTATCCATCCTCAGAGAAAGAATGGATGATTTCTGAATAGAGATTGAAGCATACTTTTTTTTCTTTTTGGAGGAGGGAGGGCAGGGCAATTGGGGATAAGTGACTTGCCCAAGGTCACATGGCTAGTAAGTGTTAAGTGTCTGAGGCCAGATTTGAACTGAGGTCCTCTTGACTTCAGGACCAGTGCTCTATTCACTCATTCACCTAGCTGCTTCTGAAGCATACTTAAGACAACAACAACAACAAACTTTATTTTTCTTTACTCATTTTGTCTATGTTTTCTTTCACAACGTGACTACTATGGGTATGTTTTGCATGGCCACACAAGAATAAGGTACATCAAATTGTTTACTCTCTTAATGAGGGGACGAGGGTAGAGGGGAAAGAATGGGGAGAATTTGTAACTCAGTTTTAAAAACGATTATTAAAATTGTTTTACATATTATTGGAAAACTAAAATAATAAACAAAAATAATAATACCTAAGATTTTTAAAGTACATATTGTTTAACAGGGACTATACTAAGCATTTTACAATTATTATCTCATTTTATCCTCATAACAGTCCTGTGAGGTATAATTAGAAATAATTTTAGAGATAAGGAAACTGAGGCAAATGGATAAATGATTTGCCCTGTGTTATACAGGAAAGATTTGACACTAGATTTGAACTCAGGTCGTTTCCAGATTGAGTGCTCTATCCACTTAGTTAAGCATAGTTTTATATCAAACCAGGTACCATTTGTAAAGCACTTTGAAAACCTAAAATTATGTACATGTTAGTTGATTATTAATTTATTTTTGGGTAGTTTCCACTGAAATATTTGTTTTTTATTTTATATTTTATTTTCAGAATTTATTTATTTATTTTTAGTTTTCAACATTAATTTCCATAAAATTTTGAGTTCTAAATTTTCTCCCCATCTATCATCTACCCCAACCCCAAGAGGGCAACAATACTGGACTCCTTCTGCCAGTCCCTCCCCTAACCCCCTTCCCCTTAGTTTATTGTAAGGAAAGATTGATGTCTATAGATCATTACCTGTATATCTTATTTCCTTGTTGCATGTAACAACATTTAACATTTGTTTTTAAAACTTTGAGTTCTAGATTCTCTCCCTTCTTCCCTCCTCCACCACTCCACTGAGAAGAGAAGCAATTAAATATAGGTTATACATGTGTAGTTATGCAAAACACTTACATATTTGTCATGTTGTGAAAGAATAACTATGTTTCCTTCCATCCTATCCCCCCATTTATTCTATTTTCTCCTTTAACATTGTCTCTTTTCAAAAGCGTTTGCTTCTAACTAACCCTTCCCCCAATCTGCCCACCCTTCTATTATCCTCCTCTCTTATCCCTTTCTCCCCTACTTTCCTGTAGGATAAGTTATCCAAATGAATGTGTGTTATTTCCTCCTTAAGCCAAATCCAAAGAGAGTAAGGTTGACTCATTCCCTTTTACCTACCTACCATTGTAATATATTTCTCTTTTATGTGAGATAATTTACCCTATTGTCTCTCTCTCTTTCCCCTTCTCCCAATATATTCCTCTCTAACCTCTTAATTTTATGTCTTAGATATCGTCCCTTCATATTCAACTCACCCTGTGCCCTCTATGTATACATGTATATACATACACACATATGTATGTATATATATATATATATACACACACATACACTTATACACACACATACACTTATACACACACACATGCACCCACCTATACACACATGCATATATACATACATATGTGTATGTACACACACATGTATGTATATACTCCCTTCAACTATACTCATACTGAGAAAAGTCTCATGAGTTACAAATATTGTCTTTCCATTTGGGAAGATAAACAGTTCAACATTAATAAGTTGAATTATGAATTTTCCTTCCTGTTTACCTTTTCCTGCTTCTCTTAATTCTTATTTTTCAAAGTCAAGTTTTCTGCTCAGTTCTGGTCTTTTCATCAAGAATGCTTGAAAGTCCTCTATTTTATTGAATATCTATGTTTTCCCCTGAAGTATTATACTCAGTTTTTCTGGGTAGGTGATTCTTGGTTTTAATCCCAGCTCTTTTGACTTTTGTAATATCATATTCTAAACCCTTGATCCCTTAAGGTAGAAACTATTAAATCTTGTGTTATCCTTGTTGTGTTTCCGTAATACTCAAATTGTTTCTACCTGACTACTTGCAATATTTTCTCCTAGACCTGGGAATTCTGGAATTTGGCTATGATATTCATAGGGATTTTCTTTTGGGGATCTTTTTCAAGAGGCAATAGGGGAATTTTTTGAATTTCTATTTTACCCTCTGGTTCTATAATATTAGGGTAGTTTTCCTCTATAGTTTCTTGAAAGAAGATGTGTAGGCTCTTATGGATCATGACTTTCAGGTAGTCCAATAATTTTTAAATTTTCTGTCCTGTATTCTATTTTCCAGGTCAGTGGATTTTCCAATCAGATATTTCAAATTGCTTTCTATTTTTTTCATTCTTTTGGAAATGTTTTATAATATATTGATTCCTTATAAAATCATTTACTTCTATTTTCTCCAATCTAATTCTGAAGGAATTCTTTTCTTCAGTGAGCTTTTGAAGTTCCTTTTTCCTCTGACCAATTCTACTTTTTAAGGCATTCTTGTTCCTCATTGACTTTTTGGACCCCTTTTGCCACTTAGGTTAATCTATTTTTTTTCTTTTTTGGAGGGGAGAAGGCAGGATAATTGGGACTAAGTGACTTGCCGAAGGTCACCCAGCTAGTAAGTGTTAAGTGTATGAGGCTGGATTTGAACTCTGATCCTCCTGACTCCAGGGCCTGTTGTCACTTTTGCCACTGCACCACCTAGCTGCCCCTGGTTAATCTATTTTTAAGATGTTACTTCCTTCAGTATTTTTTTTGTGTGTGTGTGTGTGTCCTTTAGCAAGCTATTGACTCTTTTTTCATGATTTTCTTGCAGCCCTCTCATTTCTCCTCCCAACTTTTTCCCTACTTTTCTTACTTGATTTCCAAAATCCCTCTTAATCTCCTCCATGACCTGTGATCAATTCATATTTTTTTCTTGGAGAGTTTTGATGTAGGAGTTTTAACTTTGTTGTCTTCATTTGATTCCATGTTTTGGTCCCCTTTGTCACCAAAAAAAAAAAAAAGATTATATTGTCTGATTTCTCACCCTCTCTTTGCTCAGCTTGCCAGCCAAATACTTGGCTTTTGATCTCTGCCACAGTAGAACTCTGCTTCCAGAGTGGAGAGTGTTGTGTCCCAAATTTCTGGGTTTTGCACAACTGTAGTCACAGCTTCTACTAGGCACCTGACTCAGAATAATGAGGAGGACTTCCTCTCCACAGTTTCAACAAGCACTTCTCACCCCATAACCACCACCTAAGACTGAGACCCAGATCCAAGCAGGGCAAAGCAAGACAATCCTTCCCGAACATAAGCAAAGAAAGTCCTGCAATTTCCCTCTGGTCAGTCAGCTTGCTGCCCCTCCCCCCCCATTATCTGTGGGCCGGGAGCTTTGGAAGCAGTCTCTGACACCTCCAACATCCCAGGGGCAGGGGCCAGACCATGCTCTTTTCTCAGACAGTTCCAACAGTTTCCCCACTGACCTTTTACTTTCTTTTTTGGCATTTTTGGGTTGAGAAGTTGGGGAACTGCCATAGCTGTCAGTGATTTAATCCCCTGACTTCTGGTATATCTGTGCTTCTGGTATGTGTTGGTGCAACTCATGTGGGATTGTGCTCTGCTCCCAGCCTGATGCAATATATCTTTCCAGTCAGTTTACCAGACTGTCCTCAGTTTGAGATGACTTTCATTCTGTCATTTCATTGATTCTCTAGCTTTAATTTTTTTAGTCATTTTTAAAAGGTATTTGAGGTAATTGGGGATAAGGTCAAGTAAGTTCCTACTTTTATTCTGCCACCTTGGTTCCACCTCCCTGAAGTATTTTTAGGTAAAGACTTACTGAACCCATCTTTGGGCTCAATAGCATAAGATTGCCTTCCAGTGGAAGCACGAGATGACTGTAGGCTTATAGGTAGCCTAAACACATCTCAATTAAACCATGATGCTATATTTTCTTTCTGCTTCTGTTTCCTAGTGAATCTGTTGATCAAAAGGTTTCTGCGAATCAATTGCATTGAAAAGTAAAAGACTGACTGGTTTATTTTGGGGCACTTGATTCCTTTGTTCAAAATTAGTCTATAATATTATATGAAATACAGCCTCAAATCACTCTTATGCTTATGACTGTAGCTTTTGATACAGTATCATCACTATAGTTCACATTTACATAGTATTTAGTTCATAGATCATAACAATAATGTAAGGTGGTGTGTGTCTATACTCACATGTACATATGTACATATACACATATACATACATTTCTCTCTTTTTTATTGTTTCTTTATTCTTTCTTTTTCCTTCCTTCCTTCCTTCTTTCCTTCCTTCCTTCCTTCCTTTCTTCCTTTTTTCTTTCATTCTTTCTTTCTCCCTTCCTTTCTTCCTCTCTTTCTTTCTTTCTTTCTTTCTTCCATTCTTCCAAATGTTGAAGCTCAGGTTCAGAAAGGTTAAGTAATTTCCCTGAGGTCATATAGCCAGTAGGCATCAACGCCTAGCTAGACTTAGATTGAACTATTATTTCTTGTTCACAAGTCCTCTGGGAGGTAGTGACTTCAGCTTCCCCATCTGCACTATTTTAAACTTCTTGGCATTAATATACATCCTCTCTTCCTTCTTTCCTGTCTTATAGGGAAAAAAGATATCCCTATTCCTTGCTGACCCTAAATTTTCCCCCTGCCCTACTTTTCACTTCCAATAACTTACTTCAGTAAGTTACCTTCTTCTTTCACCTGCTCCTTTCCTTCTGCCCAAACCTTAAAAATAAAACATTTCACAACTGCTGCATTAGCTACTCTCTCATTTTTTTTCATTTCATTTATCTGCCAAATTATTGACAAAATTGCCTACTCTTGACTTCTCTCTTCGTTCATCATGAACTCTCCTTAGCACTTTGCAATCTAGCTTTTATCCTGATTGATGTCTACACTAAATTTTTTCTCTTGAATGTCACCAATGATCTCATAATTATCAGTTCCAATGTCTTTTAAAATCACCATCCTTAAATTTATTAATGTGAATAATGCTGATGAACAAACTTTCATATCTTTGATATAGGCAAAAGTACAAACACCTGCTTCTCCTTTTGCCTCTTCCATCTCCTCTTTCATTGTCTCTTTCCCTGACTCCTTAGTACTTTTTCACATTCCTTAACGTATTATTCTTTTAAGGTTCTGTCCTTGGCCTTCTTCTCATATTTCTTTCTACTTTCTTTTTTTAGCAGGCTCATTCACCATGGTTTCAACTATCACTACTATGCAGCACTCCCACCACCATTTTTATCATCAACCCTGAATTTTTTTTAAACCTCAAATCTCCATTTTTAATTCCTTGTATACCAAGTTTATCTGGATGGATTGTTTGCTCCTCAAACTTAACCTATTTGAAACTAAAAATATTGTTATTATTGCTTACCATATATTTTCCTCCTTCTGACATTGCTACTATTTTCTGTGATACCAGCATCAATCACATCTCAATATTTTTACCATTAGTGTATATTTTAATCTCCTTTACTCACTTTACATAATCAGAAAATTTTAATAATCACAGACTAAGAAGTAGGTAATAGCTCAGAGATCACCTAATTTAACTCACAGGAATACCTTGGTGAACTATTAATTAATTTATAGAATATTTATTGATTTATTGTGACTGAAATGAGGTATGAAAATCATCCTATGAATGTCACAAGGTTCAACTGTTCCCTCTTGTTTTCTACCAATGAATTCATTGCAGCTTGTTTGTTCAGGGTAGTTACAACCATAGACGGTGTATAGTCTAATCCCTGGTACTCTTGGTTTATGATTAAAGGAATGGAATTTCTAGGATTTCCATTGGGTTGCAGCAAGGCAGGCAAGGTTGTTGTGTTTTTTTTTTTTTTTGTCTACTCAATGGAAAGGATTACAATGGCAGCAAGTGGGGATTGATGATTCAATTACACCTTAATAAGACACAAAGAATACAGGAGGAAATGATGAAGGGGTACAGTAGAAGATAGTGTGGAGATAGGGGATGAGGCTGTAAAAGTGGTAGGCAGCAGTGTAAAAAAGAATGGGGAGGGGAAGGAACACAGCATTATTTATATAACCATCTATCTGAGTTGGAAGTACTTGCACAGCATGGTCCCTTAGCAGATAGAGGAGCTCTGTGTGGGTAGAAATGTGGGGTCCTATTTTTATAAAGTTTTGGTGATGAAGGATGAACTAATTCTTATCCACAGAACCTTAGACTTGGTCCATTAACATATCAATATTATCTCAAAGGTGTCAATGGAACCTTAGGGTGAGTTCATTAGTATGACATTTTATTGGTGTTTTGCAATTCTTACTGTACATGTCTGGAGCTTATCTGAGACTTCTAGACCTAGGACAGTTAGCAAGACCAAGGGGTCATTGCATTCAGGTCTAACTAACTTCCCTAATTTACAACATAGTATCAGGATGTGGTCTTAATTAATTTGTGAACCAGTTGCCATTGGACCCTATGCTCCCCTAATTTATGGGACAGTTTGCAGGTAACTGTAATGCTCTTTTAATTTATGCGATGGTTTGCAAATGATTTCTAGGTTTCCCCTTGAGATTTTACTTCCTATAATTGTCAATTCATACTAACTATTTATAAACTGACTATGTTACCTTGTGGAGAAATACAAGTAAATTCAGGTCTTTGTTCCTAGTTCACCCTTCTGGGTCCATGCAGAAGAAAAAAAAAATTCCTTGTGACATCTATGTTTTAGCTTTAGTTAAATAATTCATTTAATTGTGGGCAAATCCCCCCTTTTCTATTGGTTGTTTCCCCAGGTTATAGCATGAAAGTAATAAAACCATAATTTTCTCTCAATTTTATTGGAAAATATGTATGATATATCAAAATTTAGAGTTTATATAAGCAAATATAACTTATGGTAATGTTTATTTACATATTTGTGAATGTATGTTTTTTTTCTTTGCTCCTTTCAATTGTATCTGATTCTTTGTCATCCCATTTGAGTTTTTCTTGGCAAAAATACAGGAGTGGTTTGCCATTTCCTTCTTCAGCTCATTTTACAGATGAGAAAACTGAGGCCAAAAGGGTTAAATAACTTGCCCAGGTTCACAAGATAGTAAGTAAGTGAGGTCTGATTTGAACTCAGGAAGTTAAGTCTTCTTGACTCTAGGTCTAGTGCTTTATTCACTGGGACAGCTAGCAACCCTTTGTGAATGTATACACTGCGCGCACACACACACACACACACACACACACACACATGCATATGTTTACCTATATGTATGTGCATATGAATATGTGTAAATACACATGGACACTTATTTGTATTTTATTTATTTTATTTAACATTTCCTGTTACATTTTAACCTAATTCATTCAGGCACACTTGCAATTGTTGGGGTTGCATAGAGGAATTTGGATAGAAAATCAGAGCTAACCTTGGAGTTATGATGCGTTGGGTATGTTTCCTTCTTTTTCACATACTACATATATGACCTTTACCTAGACATTTAGTCTCTCAGTGCCTAAATATAAATAACAGAGAAGAAGCCAATTTGTTTTGGTAGAGAATATTCCTCCCTGTGAGTTACCCACATTAAAAAACATAGATATAGTAACAAAACAAAACAAACAAAAAGAAACACTGACTAGCTGGTTAGTATACCAACAAAATGCCAATGTGACGCTGTAGTCATGGGATGATTGTGAAACAATATATTTTCCATTTCTGTTTGCTTAATCAGTCATCAAAGGAAGAAATGATTCCCTGCTGAGTACTGAGCATAGTGTACGATGCTGTTGGGGAAGAAACGATAAATCAATCATAACCAGTATTAGTCAAAAAACTTCAATTCTTATTGAGAGAAAAGGATAACTACAATTATATACATACACACATATACACATATATACATATATACATATAAAATCATATGCTAATACAACTATAAATATGCATTACTATAATGCTTATATTAAAATATGTTATAAAAGCATATATATATATATATGTGTGTGTGTGTGTATATGTGTGTGTGTGTGTGTGTGTGTGTGTGTGTGTGTGTGTGTGTGTGTGGTAACAAATGCTCTAAACTTGGCAGGATTTTTCCCTAACAAAATCTAGAGAAACTCAGGAAGAACTCTCAGAATCAGGCAAACTAGTTGAGTTTTTTATCATATTTCTTCAAAAAAAATACTGCCTTGCTCTCATGATCACAAGCATGAATGAATGATAAGTCTTTAAAGACACATTATGTCCCTGCTTAAAGTATTACTCAAATTTACTTCAATATTATTATTTCTCTGGACATTGCATATGGATTACCATTTTGGTGTGTCTTTATCCTTTGGAATATGATTATCCAGCTTGTAATTTGAGTTTGAGACATGAGGATCCAAGCAAATATTGTCTCCAATCACTCACTTCCACGTCTTAAGTTTTGTGAGTTATTGGTTTATGCTAGCCTCTTTCCCAACTAACAATTAATAGATAGTTTATATAGTACTTCCTATGCAGCAGACAAGAGTAACGTTTTTATTTAACTTAGTTGCTTATATTATCTGTACATTTTAGGAGCAGAAGGTGCTTGAGCAGTTAGTGAGATAGAAGATAAAGAAGCAGTTCTTCTAGCTAGTTTTAAAAAAGAGATGAGGCTTACTGCTTATGAGCCTCCCAGTTATTCCAACCTCTAGATTAAACAAGGTAAGGCATATGAAATCTCTGCAATCCTAAAGTGTGATATAAACATAAGTGACTCTATTTATTATCACTTGCATACATTTAGCTTACAACAACAATGCCATTATAAAGGCACAAAGAATGGGAAAATACCATTCCTTAATACCTTTCATATACCTTTCTGTGATTTTTGTTCTGTGGCTTCATGCTCCACAGAATGGCAGTCCTTGGTTTTCTTTTTAAAATGAAAGTGTTATGCAAGATATGTGGTTTTAGTGTATTGGTAGAAATTTTAAATTTAAAAATCTGATTAATGCATTTGATTGCTATTGTAGAATTAATAAAAGAAAGGTAGAAGTTAAGTGTGATTCTAATTTCTGGGCTTATAAATACAAAAAATGTGGTACTCAGGCACTGTACTAAATGTTGGGGATACAACTATAAGCTAAAGAAACACATTGCCAGTTCTGATTCTAATGGGGGAAGACAACACATAAGGGGAAAGCAGAGCAGTGGGAGCAGAGGTCAAGAAGAAGGAGGTGGGTAAGATATCTAGTTGAGGGAAAGGAAGCAGTAACTTCGCTAAGCTTCTCCATCACTAAACCTTAAAAAGTGAATCTGAATGGATTCTGGAGTGACAAAATCCACTTGGAGAAAGAGCATGGCAGAATACAGACAATTAAAGTGCCCAGTGCTTCAGGACAGGGCAACTGCAGAACACACGGGATGCACACAGCTCAGACTTAAGAGCAGACAAGCAGACTACACCAGAGATAGAAGAAGCCCCAACCTACAGATTTACCAAGGAAAAATAGCAGTCATCTCACCATCATCTCACAAGGGGACAGGAGGAATTATTGGAGCCAGGTAGGAGAGTTGTGGCCTCCCCAGCTGAGACAGCAGCTTCTCCTGCAGCATTCAGCCCCCAGCTTGGAAGTTTAGGAACTGCCTGCCTGTATAATACAGGGGCTAGAATGGCAAAGTAAATTCTAGTTGCTAGGATCCTCCCATCCCTCCTTCATGAAGTAGAAAAACCAAAGATAAGTCTCCCACCCAGATTAAAATCCCAAGTTAGTGGAAATAGGCTCCAGCTTGACGTCTTCAAGAAGGGGTGTAATTGATACAGCCAGGAGTCTGAAGAGAAGAGAAGGAGGGTTCCCAACAAGCCCCACCTCACCTGAACAACAAAAGCCTGCTTATAGCCCAGGGGTATAGAGGCAGAAATCTGAAGTGGTCAGATTGATTCACTTCTACAGGCTACTGTGTGTGCATCTACATTCCTCTCTGAGATTCCTACCTTAGCCACAAACTAGACACCCAGAGGCTACATCATTTAAAGTCAAGGACCAGGCCCTTAGCTCACAGCCTGAGAAATTAAGAAATAGGAAATAACAATGGGAAGGAAGGAAGCTGAGAAGGAGAAGCGGAAGGCAAGAAAATTGATCTGAGCTTACTATGTAGGTCAAGAACAACCAAATACACAGGACAATTTGGACTCTCTACCCACACCTGAGACCACAGAAGGAAATATGAACTGGTCTCAAGCCCAAATAGCATTCTTGGAGGAGCTTAAGAAAGATTTTGGGGCAGCTAGGTGGCACAGTGAGTAGTGTCGGCCCTGGAGTCAGAAGGATGTGAATGGGGATAAAAAAGAATTTACTTTATTCTCAGCAGTGCATGGTACATACTGAAAAATAGACCATGTACGTGGGCATAAAAACCTCACAATCCAGCGCAGAAAGGCAGAAATATTAAATGCATCATTCTCAGATCATGATGCAATAAAAATTATATGCAATAAAAGGCCATGGAAAGATATAATAAAAACTAATTGGAAATTAAAAATTTAATCATAAAGAATGGTTGGATCAAACAAGAAATTATAGAAACAATTAATAATTTCATTCAAGAGAATGATAATAATGAGACAACATACCAAAATTTGTGGGATGCATTAAAGGCAGGTCTCAGGGGAAGTTTTATATCCTGTAGTGCATACTTGAATAAAGCAGAGAGAAGGGAGGTAAATGAATGGGACATGCAATTGAAAAAGTTAGAAAAAGAACAAATTGAAAATCCCCAATTTAGTACTAAATTAGAAATATTGAAAACCAAAGGAGAGATTAATAAAATTGAAATTAAGAAAACTATTGAATTAATAAATAAAACTAAGAGCTGGTTTTATGAAAAAAAAAAACAATAAAATTGATAGACCCTTAGTCAATATGAAAAAAAGAAAGAAGAAAACCAAAGTATGCGTATCAAAAATGAAAAGGGCGAATCTACCACCAATGAAGTGGAAATAAAAAAAATAATAATTAGGAATTATTTTCCCAATTGTATTCACATAAATATGACAATCTTAGTGAAATGGATGAATATTTACAAAATTACAAGTTAACCAGGTTAACTGAAGAGGAAGTGAATTACCTAAATAACCCCATCTCAGAAAAAGAAATCAAACAAGCCATCCATGAACTCCCTAGGAAAAAATCTCCATGGCCAGATGGGTTTACTAGTTAATTCTATCAAACATTTAAAGAACAATTGATCCCAATACTCTACAAACTATTTGGGAAAATCAGTGAAGAAGGAGTCCTACCAAACTCTTTCTATGACACAAATATGGTACTGATTCCTAAATTAGGAAGAGATAAAAGAGAGAAAGAAACTTATAGACCGATTTTGCTCATGAATTTAGATGCAAGAATTTTAAATAAAATATTAGCCAAAAGACTGCAACAACTTATCACAAAAATAATACATTTTGATCAGTTAGGATTTATTCCAGTAATGGAAGGATGGTTTAATATTAGGAAAACCATCAGTATAACTGAGCATATCAACAATAAAACTAGCAGAAACCACATGATTATCTCAATAGATGCAGAAAAGTCTTTTCACAAAGTACAATATCCATTCCTATTAAAAACACTAGAAAGTATAGGAATAAATGGAGCCTTCCTTAAAATAGTTGATAACATCTATTTAAAGCAATCAGCAAGTATTACATGCAATGGGGATAAACTGGAAACATTTCCAATAAGATCAGCAGTGAAACAAGCATGTCTACTATCACCCCTCTTATTCAGTCTGGTACTAGTAATGTTAGCAGTAGCAATTAGAGAAGAAAAAGACCTCAAAGGAATCAAATTAGGCATAGAAGAGACCAAGCTATCACTATTTGCAGATGATATGATGATATACTTAGAGAATCCCAGAGAATCAAGTAAAAAACTACTTGAGACAATAAACAAATTTGGCAAAGTTGCAGGATATAAAATAAACCCTCGGCTTTCCTATATATCTTTAATTAAATTCAACAGCAAGAGATAGAAAGAGAAATCCCATTTAAAGTCACTGTCGATATTATAAAATATTTTGGAATTTACTTGCCAAAACAAACCCAGGACCTATATGATCACAATTACAAAACACTTCTAACACAAATAAAATCCGATCTAACTCATTGGAAAAATGTCAATTGCTCATGGCTGGGTCGGGCTAATATAATAAAAATGACAATTTTACCCAAACTAAATTATATATTTAGTGCCATACCAATCAATTTACAAAACAACAACAACAACAACAACAAAAACCCTACCATTTGGAGTTAGACAAAATAGTGACAAAATTCATTTGGAAAAACAAATGGTCTAGGACATCAAGGGAATTAATGAAAAGAAATGGTAGGGAAGGTGGACTCGCTATGCCAGATTTTAATCTGTATTATACAGCAGCAATCATCAAAACTACTTGGTACTGGCAGAGGAGTAGAGTAGTGGATCAATGGAATAGATTGGACACAGGAGACCCAGCAGTTAATGAATATAGTAATGTATTGTTTGATAAACCCAAATACCCCGGTTTTTTGGGATAAGAATGCAGTATTTGACAAAACCTTTTCAGAAAATTGAAATAGAGTATGGCAGAAACTGGGCAGACACCATTTTCTATCACCATATACCAAAATCAAATTTAAATGGGTGCATGATCTAGGTAAAAGAATGATACTGTAATCAACCTGGGAAAGCTAGGAATAGTTTACCTGTCAGATTTGTAGATAGGGAAAGACTTTAGGACCAAACAAGAATTAGAGAGCATTATATAATGCAAAATGGATAATTTTGATTACATTAAATTGAAAAGCTTTTGTACAAACAAAGCCAATGTTACCAAAATCAAGAGGGAGGTGGGAAATTGGGAAAGAAATTTTACAACCTATGTCTTTGATAAAGGACTCATTTCTAAAATATACACAGAATTGAGTCAAATCTTATAAGAATACAATTGATTCCCCAATTGATAAATGGTCAAAGGATATGAACAGGAAGTTTTCAGAGCAAGAAATTAAAGGTATCTATACGCATATAAAGAAATGCTCTAAATCACGATTGATTAGAGAAATGCAAATCAAAACAACTCTGAGGTACTACATCTCTTCAGTCAGATTGGCTAAGATGACAAAACAAGAAAATTACAAATGCTGGAGAGGATGTGGGCAAATTGGAACACTAATCCATTGCTGATGGAGTTGTGAACTTATCCAACCATTCTGGAGAGCAATCTGCAATTATGCCCAAAGGGCTATAAATAATTTCATACCTTTTGACCCAGCAATACTACTAATCGGGTAATATCCCAAAGAGATAATAGAAGAGGGAAGAAGACCCATATGTACAAAAATATTTATAGCAGCTCTTTTCATGGTTGCAAAGAATTGGATATTAAAGCGGTGCCCATCAATTGAGGGATGGCTAAACAAGTTGTGGTATATGAATGTAATGGAATATTATTGTGCTATAAGAAACAAGGAGAAGACAGTTTTCATATTTACCCGAAGGGCGTTATACAAACTGATGCTGAGTGAGAAGAGGAGAATCAGCAGAAATTTGTATACAATCACAGACAAAACATATGTGTGATGACCAACTATGACAGACTGGACTCTTTTCAGTGATATAAGTCAATCCTGAAAGACTCATGAAGGAGAGAAATGCAACATCCAGACATATAACTAGAAAGAAATGAGCTTGAGTGCTGATGGAAGCAAATTGATCTTTTTCTTTTCATTGTTCGGTTTTATTTCTTCTTCACCATTTTTCATCCCACCTAGTACAATACACCTTTGTAATTGGAGTAACGTCTAATATGAAAGAATTTTCAGATCCTATACTGGACTATATGCTCTCCTGCGGGGTAGGGGGAGGGAGGGAAAGGAAATTTGAAAATCAATGTACTGTGGAGCTGAATCTTGTTAACTAAAAATAAACAAAGAAATTAATTTAAAAAAAAAGCAAGAAAATACTCTCCCTCTAGCTAATCTACCAGTTAATTATATCCCAAGTTCCAAATTCTATGGTTTCTTTTTAGTTACCATTCTCCATAACTTTTATACATTTTTTATACTGTTGAGAATGGTCGTTTTTTTCAGATGTTATTGGATTGGTTTCCATAGAATTATTTTTGCCTGATTCTTTTTTCTAAATGTGTGACTACTTATCAGTATCTTGTTCTATCATTATTATCTCACCTTCCTTTTTTTTAAACAAATGCTTTATTAACTTCTGTTTTACATCATTCATTTCCACGAGATTTTGAGTTACAATCATTTTCCTCCCGTTATTCCCCTGCCCAACCTCCCAAAATAACATTCCCAAAAGATATCACTTCCTCCAATCTGCTCTCTCCCTTACCTTCTCCCATACCCTCTTCGACTTTTCCATTAGAGGAAGGTGAATCTTTGTGTCCCAATGCCTGCACATCTTGTCTCCAAATTATAAGCAAAAGAGTATTAATAATAGTATTTATATATATTTGAAACATTTAATGATAAAACCTCAAATTTCAGATCCATTTCCTTCCTGCCTTGTCACCCATTCCCTCTGGGGAGATAAGTAATTCAGTATATGTTGTACATGTCTACCTATGCAAAATATTATCATAGTAGATATATTGTACAGGGCTGCTTGTAATTCCCTCCCACTCATCCCACCCCCCACCTGGTCCATTCCCTACATGATCCTGTCCCTCTTCTATAGTGGGTACTTCCAACCTCCCCTCTTGGCATGTTGCCACTTAATTGCTTGACTTTTGGGTTTGTTGCCACACTATGGCTTTAAGGCCAGAGTAGAGGAATTTTCGTCCAACGTGTGGGGGGCAACCTCGCTTCTGGCAAAGCTGTAAACTCCACCCTTGCACAACTTCCACCCTAGATCACAATCCAGATCCAGGAGGTTAAAGCAAGAGCGATTACTCTTACCGCATTCTGATCGCTGGATTCCCACGATTTGTAGGCTGGGAGCCGGAAATGCCTCTTGAAAAACTACAAAATGGCGTGTCTCCTCAGCGGCTTCTAGCCTCAGGAGGGAGCTGACGCATTCCCAAATAATACAGGTCCCAAAGTCCATAGGACACTAACCTCTTATTTTGTCCTAGGTGCAAGTCTATGTTGATAATTCTGGAGTCTCCACAGTTCCTGGTGTTCTGGGGTTCCTCCAGCCGGCTGCTGGCCCTGCCGCCCTGGGGCTAAAACCTCG